>JALRMM010000083.1:0-112402 GCA_026122155.1 Zymoseptoria crescenta | reverse complement strand
ATCCCTCTTATAAGCATCGTCTTCTATCTTATCCAGATACTCCTTAGGAACCTTTCGTAGCATGTCCCGTAACTAGGTACCCTATAGTACTAATCCGTCCAGCTCCGAGATGCGATACGTTCTAGTATAGTAGTTAGAGTGGAAGATGCGAAAGGGGCCCTTCTATCTAAAGGAGAGCTTCTTATGCGTAGATTTGCGCTTACCCCTCTTTAGTAGCACTATCTATCCCTTCTTAAGCGGAGAGTAGTTAATATTGTACGTGTTGTTAAAGTAGCCCTTCTATACCTCTCTTATCCTCTACTAGTATGCGGTCGCCTTATTAAGCTCCTCCTTTAAGCATAGTATCTGTCTAACCCGTACGGCGAGTAGCTCCTCCGTCGTTCGAACTATCTTCTAGTTAATAACCTTCTAGGACTCGTACCTAAGCTCGATAGGCAGGACTATATTAAAGGCGTAGAAGAGGCTCGTAAGTTCGAGTCTTATATCGTCCACTAAAATGTAAGGGGGGAGTATACTCCGACTCCAAACTCCCGTCGGATAGTAGTAGTGTGCACCGGAGATGTAGTAAAAGAGGGCTGTAGAAGGTAAATATATAAAAAGGAAACGAGGGAAGGTAGATAGGGGGGGCAGCGAGGAGGTATATTTAAGTGCTATGTACTATTGTGCCTTCGAAGTGCTAAAAGGGTAGCATAATAGATAATAAAGTCTATTAGCTGCCTAGCGACGAAGGTAGCACTACTAGATACACGTAACTAGTGCGACTTTCCCTACTATAGTAGTTATTATAAAGGTGTAGCTTCCTACTCGAGGGTGCGACTAGCGTATTTCTCGGATATCGTATATTTCTCGTAGGCTTGTCGCTTATAGCATACTACTACTATCCTATATATCTTACTATACCGCTAAAGTAAGCATAGGAGTCTTATATCGTCTACTAAAATATAAGGGGGGAGTATACTTAGACTCTAAACTCCCGTCGGATAGTAGTAGTATATACTAGAGGTATAGTAAAAGAGGGCTATAGAAGGTAAATATATAAAAAGAAGACGAGGGAAGGTAGATAGGGGGGCAACAAGGAGGTAGATTTAAGTACTATATGCTATTATGCCTTCGAAGTGCAAAAAGGGTCGCATAATAGAGGATAAAGTCTATTAGCTGCCTAGCGACGAAGGTAGCACTACTAGATATACGTAACTAGTGCGACTTTCCCCACTATAGTAGTTATTATAAAGGTGTAGCTTCCTACTCGAGGGTGCGACTAGCGTATTTCTCGGATATCGTATATTTCTCGTAGGCTTGTCGCTTATAGTATACTACTACTATCCTATATATCTTACTATACCGCTAAAGCAAGTATAGGAGTCTTATATCGTCTACTAAAATATAAGGGGGGAGTATACTTAGACTCTAAACTCCCGTCGGATAGTAGTAGTATATACTAGAGGTATAGTAAAAGAGGGCTATAGAAGGTAAATATATAAAAAGAAGACGAGGGAAGGTAGATAGGGGGGCAACAAGGAGGTAGATTTAAGTACTATATGCTATTATGCCTTCGAAGTGCAAAAAGGGTCGTATAATAGAGGATAAAGTCTATTAGCTACCTAGCGACGAAGGTAGCACTACTAGATACACGTAACTACTACGACTTTCCCTACTATAGCACTTGTTCTCGTAGAGCTTAACACGATCGAGGAATTTATCGTTATCTTCTTTAGCGCGCTTCTTATTAGGTTTCTTACGGTCGCCGGTAAGGTAGAGCTAGAGCCCTTTATACTAAAGAATAGCCTTAATCTTAATAGCCTATAACTCGTAGTTTTCTTAACCTTTTAGCTATTCTACCTTTACCGTCTTGTTAGACATCTTAGTATATAGGGTTAATAAAAGAGGTAATAAAAGAGTAGTACGCAACTACGTTCTTTACGTAGCGCAACGTAGATACTTATCCTAACAACTTAGTGTTACTTACTATAGTAGTTGTAGTATGCGCGACCGGGCTTATAACTAGTTAATTCTAAGGAACGATAATAGTAATTGTTTATGCATTATTTAGTGTTCTAAAAGGAAGCTAAAAAGAAGAAAGAAGGATCTATATATAGGTGTAGGTGAATATTTGCCTAAGGCATGAACTTTCGGCTGTATTCCAAATAGTATATACACGTAGGAGAGGGTAGGAGGATAGACGCCGCTAGTCGGACGGGCATTCCCGCCTAAGAACTACTACTAGGACTGTGACATAATTAGTTATCCTGACCTGCTTCATAATAGAAAGAATCCTCTCTTGTCATACATACAGCTCCGGCCGAGACACGAGGTTTAATTTCCGCCCTTCCCGTGAAACTCGGGTTGATGATACAATAACATCCGGTGATTGTCCTTCTTTCGTGCTTTCCGGGCACAACTTCTCTCCGGCTATGCACGTTCAGCGTATCGTTCTTCACAACACGATCGGCTCAAGTCCGGCGGCCACTTCGGGCCATTGAGAGCTGGCGCTCTGCTTGGATAAAGAGGCTCATCATGGCCTGGAACCATTGGGCTGCGCCGGCGTCTTTTCCCTTCGCTTGTTGTCTTCAAGACATTATGCAAGGTCTGGCTCATCAGAGCTTGGGCCTCGTTGACGGGTCTAGTTCACTGCCGTTCAGCAACTGCTTGATCTCCCTTCTAATGTGGGCTGGAATCCCGTCTCCGGTGGGTTTGTTAGTTTTTCGAAGCACCCATATCTGGACTACTGGCAGAACGGCGATGAGCATTCCACTCAATGTGGTGTGCGGCAGGACATATACTCACTGAACCCGCCCACAGCCTTGACCTGATCCTCTCCCTCTTGAAACACTCCGACTTCGTACCTGAAACCGTTAGTCAGCGGGCGGCAGCAAGTGACCGGGGAACATCCTACATCAAGCTACTTTTCCCAAGCTTCACGACTCGCAGGCCAACATTGATCATGCCGGGATAATGAGCTGAGCCAAAATAGTCACAGTAGGAGCTGCCGACCAAGCCGATGTGTTCTGAGTCCGAAGGACTGTAGCCGCACTTCTGGATGAGATACTCGTTGATGATGGAGTCAATCAACACGCCATACACGGGATTGTTGAGGTGATGGAACATGTCCTGGAGAGAACTCAGCGCCCACCAATTCTGTCATCGTTGGAAATGCCGCCTACGTTGTCCGACCTGGATGTCTTTCAGTGAAGCTCAATCTCCGAAGCATCAAAGAGGTACGAACCATCTTGACCTGTAGTTAAGGGCATATGGGTAGTCAGATCGTCGACGTTGCTTCTTCGAAGCCAGATCAAGTCCCAGAGGCTCGGCCATTGCTACTTGTGGAACACTTCAGACTGCCTCAATCCCCAACGCAATGCTGAAAGATGATAGATGGCGTAGGTGATTAGAGTGAGGTAGAGATAGTCTCAGCCGCACAGACTATACTTGGCGGCGCTAATCCCCGTCGGGGGCACCTTCCTGTATAGAGTAGGGCCAGGTGCTTGCACCTGATTGGCCTGATACGCGAGGTGGTCTGAGCGTCTGAGACTAAGGTAGAGATGTCGACAACCAGGAAGGTCAATGACCGCGAAGCCGAGGTCTTCCAATGGGCACGCGTATCATATAGCACGAATTCACGAAGCATTGATACCGGACGCCAACATGTGCCTTCTTCCTCCTTGCCTCCCTCATTCCTAACATGGGACATCCTCGATCGCTAGGAGGTAGGGGTCGGAGTGGGAGTCGGACTTGCAGGGTGCAGGGTGCCGGATGCCGGGTGGCCTGAAATCATATCGCTGACGACTCTGCCGTACAGAACCACAGATGAAAAGCGGTGCCTGCTGATGAGGGACGACCGACAGCATAAACCCCGATGGTCGTATCGATGAGGGTCTATGAACACCGATGATGGACAGAAAGAACACGCGTGCAGAGCGGACGCTCAGCAGGCATCGACATTGGTCTATGTCGGACCCTCAATAGGACCTGGTTCGCGGGTATGGTCAACGTCGGTTCTGGAATCGCAAACAGCTTCGCTCATTTGAAACCGTATCAAACAACAATGACATTC
Organism: Zymoseptoria crescenta; assembly: GCA_026122155.1. Classification (NCBI taxonomy): domain Eukaryota; kingdom Fungi; phylum Ascomycota; class Dothideomycetes; order Mycosphaerellales; family Mycosphaerellaceae; genus Zymoseptoria; species Zymoseptoria crescenta. The sequence continues at coordinate 108,351 of JALRMM010000083.1, read as the reverse complement.
CTTCACAGGTGCTGTCTCGCCCAGTCCGCCACTGTCTGCGTCGCCATGCCCTGTTCCTCGTTCCAAGACGCAGCCTTCGGCCAGCTGACTCCAATGCCTTCGCCGAACACAACACGATACTTTCTCATGCTGTCATTCGGGTCTTCCGCCAGATCTTGCTCCAAGTCTGGCACCGTCTTCAACTGCCGCGATACCTGTTTGCCGGTCTCTGCCTCGACAACATCTGCAAGGCGCTTCATTGAGATCGTATCGCCAGAGACATACACAACTCCCGCCAGATCGGGATGACCAAGTGCAATCTCAGCTGTGATCTTGCCAATATCTTCGGGACTCGTCACGGTGATTTCGTTTTCTCAGCTGCCGATGCCAGTCACAGCATCGCGCTCGGCATTGACCAGGCCGAAAGATGGCTCGAATAAGAAGGATATGAACATGCCGGTACTGAGCAAAGTCCATTGCGTGGCGGACTGCCCTCGCAGAAGCTCTCGCACGTCCAGCTGGCGGTCGAACAAGTCCTGAGAACTGTTTCGTCCGATCGAGTCGTAGTCGATCCCGAATTCCCAGGGGAAGTAGCGCTTGACACCGGCTGCGAGGACTGCTTTTGCAATCTTGACTTGTGTGGACGGTGGTAGATACATCCCCGTGCAGCAAATGACTGTATGGTAGGGTTTGAGGGTGTCGACAAGTTTATCTTCCTTGTCTTTGTCGACATCTCCATACACTGCGTCGACGCGCCATTGCTGAAGCTTCTTCAGCTGGTCTGACTTCTTCGATCTAAGCAGGACAGCGATATTCGTGTCATGTCGTGCTGGATGGCAGGCCAAAGATTTGACGACTTCTTCACCTAGCTCGCCGAGGCCGAGCACGAGGATTGAGTCTGGCATGGTTCGACGTTCGATGCTGTCTGATGGCACGAATTGCTCCAGCCGTTCCATGCACGCTTATGCTCCTATATAGGTTCCCATTCCCTCCGTTGACAAACGATCTATTGGGTCCCGAGTGGTAAAGCCGACAAACTCCGCAGCTAAGTCCGATCTGCAGAGCGGTTGCAACTAACTGCTCCCCTCGTCCTACCCCGCTGAGCATCACGCATAGATATATGTGTATATATATAGGAAGCGGGGGGAGTGGAAAGGAAGTGGTCGACTTCTACTTGACTTAAGCAATCCACAGTCACCACCAACATGATCGTGATCCACCACCTCGGAATCTCCCAAGCGGAGCGCATAATCTGGCTCTGCGAAGAACTCTCCATCCCATACGAGATCGTAAACCATACCCGAGACCCGGTGACCTCGCCAGAAAGTCTCAAAAACGTACCAGGCAATGGACTCGGCAAAAGCCCCTTCGTGCACGACACAGAGACTGGCGTCAACCTCTCCGAATCCTCGGCCATAAGCGACTACATCATCTACAAGTACGCCAACGGGAAATTAGCGGCCAAACCCGAGGACCAGCACTTCGCCGACTATCTCTACTGGTACCATTTCTCCAACTCGACGATGCAAGCCAACTTCGTCACCTCCATGTTCATCACCAATGCCGGCCTCGGACCCGACAACCCAATGCAGCAATTCGCCGACCAACGACTGCACGCCGGACTGAAGCTCATGGACGAGAGACTCCAGGGGAACAAATGGCTTGCGGGCGAGGAGTTCACCGCAGCAGACGTCATGAGCGTATATGCCGTGACGACCCAGAGGTACTTTGGGCCGCAAGTCAGTCTCGCTCCGTATCAGGGAATCTTGAGGTGGTTGAAGGACTGCTCGGAACGACCAGCATATCAGCGGGCGATGCAGAAGGGAGATCCGGAGATGAAGTTGCTTTTGGGGCCGGAGGCGCCTGCGCAGTCGCTGTTGGCGGTGGGTGGTGTTACTAGCGATATCTGGAAGAAGTGAGGGGGAGGGAGGGACAATCGGGAATCGACTTCAGGCGCTGTATGGTCGTTCTGTCTGTATGCTGGATGGGCTGGCCGTATCGTGTGCTCATGCTGAGAAATTCATTTTCGTGCTTTAGCTTTCCTCAAGCTACCGAAATCAAAGTCGTCGCTACCAGCACTGGAACTCTTTGCGATCTGCTTCAAACTGTCTTTCGCCGTCGTGCTTGACTTCCTGTTGTTCTTCAACTCTCCTCCGAATAGTGAAGTGTCGTTTGCTGCCGTTCGCGGCTGTGCAAAGGTTCCTGTTCCCGAGCCTTGCCCGAGCATAAAAGAGTATGGACTTTCTTCTAACGGCGGTCGGGCAGCAGAAGGTTTGACTGGTGTGGCAGGTCGTTCCTGTGATTGGTCACTTTTGGATAGGGGATTGGATTGCTCGAGCGGCGTAGTCTTTATTTCTGGTTTGGGATCATCTGGTGGCTCGAGGAAATCGTCGAAGCTGTCTGGGTCGGCAAGGGTGGCTGTAGCATTGGACGGACTGGTAGGGGAGGCCAGATTGCCCGGAATTGGTGTTGCTGCTTGCGCAAGACTTTCCTCGCTTGCCTCTTTCTCATGCTGCTCAGGTTCGTTGACCGATGGCACGTCCTCGGATGCAACTGTAGATTCAGATGATTTCGACTCCTCGTCTGGCAGCGACAAGCTTGGTTCGTCGAGGTACACCTGTACGAATTGTACCTTCGCGATGGCTGTGCTCAGTTTTTCCAGCTTATCTTCGTTCCCGTCACCATTCTCTGCCTTCTCATTCTCGGTGGTCAATCGCTGATATTCCCAGAGCTCATTTACTGCGCCAGCCAGCAGGTCCGAGAGCTTCTTGTTACGACCTTCCATGTCATTGATCTTCTGCAGCATTTGATCCGTCCCCGGCCGCTTTCGAACAGATGAAGGTGGCGTTTGACTCTCTCTGATCTCCTGTGCCTTCTTCTGCACTTCTTCAACAGCGGATCGTACTGCTTTACCGATTCCGAGTTGCTCTCCTCTCGCGAATATATTCTTTGCCGTATTCTGCAGGACAGACTCGATGTTGCGCGATTGGCGATTTGTGCGAGTTGGAGACAGTGTATTCCGACTGCGAATGGCGTTGATGCCGGAGAATGTCGTGATGTTGCGTTGCAAAGCAGGGGGTGTGGTAGGTCGATCGGGTCGAAGTAGAGGTCGTCCGGTGTATTTGAGAACCAGATAGCTACCTCCTTCAGTGGTCATGTGAGATTGGAGGTACAGCGCATCAAGTCCGAGCGATTGTGCAGGCGAGCTTTTATCTTGCTCCGGATACTTCAATAGCAGGCCCAATGCAGTGTTGTAGTCGGCGTCCAGGAGTTGCCATCTGATCCGTAAAAGCATTGCCAGGCAAACATGATCGACAAGCTCGAGCGAAGTATCCTCAGCGAAGATCACATCCCACAAAGTAAGAACAGCCTCGAAATCGAATTCTCTGCCGAACAAGAGTCTTATCCATCTGATCAGGAACACTTGTGGCACGATGTCCAACGAGTCCAGGTGCTTCATCAGCTCCGGGTCCACTTGCGGTAGAAGCTCATTGAAGATGTGATAGCTGCGAGAGGCTATTGATACTGGGCCTTCGGATAGGTACTGTCCTTGGTTCAGTATAAATCTTGGTAGCCGTCATATGGTCTTCACTCACGAAGGTCTTGGCGCTTTGCATCACCTGTCCAAATATCGCAAAGGCATCGTGCTCAATATATTCGGCGTCGAATATGGTCTTGATGACAGCATCCTCGCCCATAGTTCTGCTTTCAACCCCGACATCGATCGCTTCGCTTTCTACCACCCAAACAATCGGCGCAGCAATTTCATGCATCCCTTGCCGATAGCCAACATCTTGGTTCAGTTTGCAGAAGATGAACAGAATATCCAGGAGCATTCGCTGTGTCTCCGGCTGGCGAAAGTACGGATTCTCGGGCATACACCGTTCGACATCTTGCAGGATCTCGGCGCGCAGCTCTTCGTCTTTCTGCAGCTGCGACCACGGCGACGACTTTCATTTCTTTTAGCTGCGGTCAGACGGAGGAGATGTGGTTGGCAGCTACACCAGGATCAGCCTCACCTCGGATTCCTGACTCAGCGGATCCTGGCCACCACCCACGTCGTCAGGGTTGTCGATAAATCGGAAGAAGTGGCTTCGCAGGGAGTTGTAGGCTGAACGAGACGACGTGAGAGTGCGCTGCCATTCTGCCACATCGAGCGTATCGAATAGCAGGAATGCCTTCCACGAGGCGGAGCGAAACCCAGCTGAACCTCCGGCGTTTAGTGAATGAAGGCCATATTCCAAACGGACGCCGTCTTTGAGTTCGCGGAGGGTCTTGTGCTTCTGCAGTTCTTGCCAACTCGCCCGGACATGGTCAAGACTGCGCATACTGCCTTGCCGGGTGTCAGTTCGTACTCGCAACTCGTGGTGTTGTTGTCACAACTTGGGGCTGTCCTTGTGATAGCAACTTGAACGTGTGGTTGATTTAGTTCGGCTTTAACCCGATTGAGATTCTCGATTCGTTATCTTCTCAGAGTGCAACCACTAGGTCTGCGGTCGCTTGTGCAAACCGGGAGCTGTCTCCAGCTTCATACCAACTAACAGTCTTCAAGTCAATGTCCATGATTCCTATGTTCGCAATTTCCGAATGTCCTCCAGTTCGCTCGTTCGTGCGTAACGTGGAGCGATATTGCTGGGGTTTGAAAAGCCCCCCTTGCCCGTATTCCAGCCGGAACATCGGCCAGTTTCGGGCGGCGGGAAAGCTTCCATCATCGAATCCAACCTCATTCCAATTTTTGCGACTCCGAACAAAACATCCTCCCATCAACCCAACGACTCTCGACTCGCCTTCCATCGATCGCCATTCCATCACTCACGACCTTAACCCTACGAACGAACCATCCACGACTCCCGACCGTCACAACGACCTCGGCTGCATCTGATACACAACCCTCGCGATGGCGGAGCAAGGCCATGGACTAGATCACTCACGGGATCCATGCCCGTGGGTCGCGCTGTCTGATTTCGGAGGAGCGTTTTGCATGGGAGTGCGTACCTCCCGGAGCGTCCAAAGAGAAAGAACATCAAAAACAGATGGACTAACACAAACTCCGCGCAGGCAATAGGAGGAGCAGTATGGCACGGCGTCAAAGGCTTCCGCAACAGTCCCTACGGCGAACGACGGATAGGAGGTATGATTCGGACGACCCATGAAATCAAATCTTTGGGGGGATAGAGAGCAACTGACACTTTTATGCGTTCAACCCAGCCCTCACAGCAATCAAAGCCCGCGCGCCCGTCCTCGGCGGCAACTTCGGCGTCTGGGGCGGCATGTTCAGCACATTCGACTGCGCGGTCAAAGGCGTACGAAAGAAGGAAGATCCGTGGAACGCCATCATCGCCGGGTTCTTCACGGGCGGAGCGCTGGCCGTGCGCGGCGGTCCTCGAGCCATCCGCAACGGCGCGATCGGGTGTGCGATCTTGTTGGCGGTGATTGAGGGTGTGGGAATCGGGTTTCAGAGGATGATGGCGGAGAATACGAGGTTGGAGTTGCCGCCTCCACCGCCGAGCAGTGCGGGGAGTGAGGGACAATTGGCGGCTGCTTGACTGGCTCCTGCTACGGGGTTGGCGGCGAGGAGTCTGGAATTAGCGGAGTTGGGGCTGACGGGGGCGTGAAAGAGATCTGGAAGTAGGGAGGAGGTGGGGAAGCATGGGACGGCAGGACATCTGTGATAGAGGTGGGCAGCATCGAAGGCGCATACTCGTTTTGATTTCCGGGAGCTGCTCAGTCGCAACGAGCCTTGATGGGCCGGATGTCGATGAAGGAAGACACAACTACACTCTACTTTGGACCGGAAAACAGTGGCAGCAGAAAGCATGAGGGAAACACCGGATGCGCATCTGCCTCTGTATAACTCGGCTGTACTAGTACAATGTAAATATGTATCATGTCAGCGATCAATAAAGGACTTGACTCTGTCAGACTCAAGTCTTGGCCAATCCATTTGTAAATGGTTTCTGATGAGGGCGTGGTACTTGCATTATGATAATGCGAGTAATGCATGCTTCATTTCCTCTTATTGGAGATTCGCTACTATCGCTCTACCGTTACATTTTGATATACACCCTCACCTACGGCACCGCCGACCTGAATCCAAGAGGAGTAACTCTACCTCCTCACAACTCTCTCCATTATCGGCATCTAAGCGTTCTGCTGCACAATCTCCAGAATCACATCCCTCGCCTCCTCAACCCCCTCCTTCGACCCGATGATCTCAATCGCCTCGCCAGACTGCTGATCGCGAGGAACCTGGATCTTCGTGCCCGTCTTCTTGCGGATGCGGTTGATCTCGCTTCCGCCAGGCCCGATAACATGTCGGTATGCGCGCGGGTCCGGGAGGATGAGGAAGCCAATGGTGTCCTGCTTCTTGGCTTCTTCGAGAGCTTTCTCGAGCTTGGCGCGGGCACCGGCGACGGCCTCAGGACTCGCACCGGAGAGGGTCCATGGAATGTCGCCTTCCTCGGTGGAAGAGTTGAGGTCGTGCGATTCCCAAGAGTGGCTACTGGAGCCAGGCTCGTCCGTAATCAAGGGCATAGAGCCACCACCATTGGCCCGTGTTGGGGTAGGAGCGGTGGTCTTTGGGGGCGGGCGCTGGCCGTCGTGATCAACTGTGACTTTGTGGTCGTTGCGCAGACGGCGGAAGAACTGGCCATTGTCGGCGATGACATGGTGGAAGCGGCGAGGGATGGAGACGGTCTCGCCTTCGAGGTCTTTGGTGAGTTCGATGATGTGAGCCTTGGCCTTCTCCACGTTCTCTGCCTGTCCCTGAATGCGGACCTGGGAGCGTTGTGGGCCGGTGTCGGTCTGTCGAGGCACGTTGATCTGAACGCCGAACTGCTGCTCGAGATTACGGCGAGTCTCGCCGCCTCTGCCGATGAGAAGTCGGTGCTTCTCCGGCTTGACCTCCAAGTTCTCGGTGGTCTGCGACTCTTGATCCTTGACAAGAGCTTCAATGGCAGAGCAGATCTTGTCGACGACAGATTTCTCTCCCTCCACACGGATGGTGTTGCCCTCGACATCAGTCTTGGGGAAGCGGATCATTCGGTTGTGAAGGCGCTGCTCTTCTGGGCCGCCGGCTTGCGTGATGATATTGCGCAGGTTGGAGCCTGTGTATGTGTTAGTGCAGCAACACCATGTTTCAACTCATCAAACTCACCTCCGGATCCAATGATCAAACGGTGGTGCTTCCGCTCAACCTCAAGGTTGCGCGTGATGGTGTTGTCAAAGACCTTGGCCTTCTCCTCAATCACCTTCTTCGCATCCTCGACAGCCTTCTTAGAGCCCTTGATCTTGATCTCCGCACGGCCGGACTCGCTAGCACCATCCCGCGCACTGGGAACATCCACCTGGGCGCCAGTCTCGAGGCGCAGAGCTTCCATTTCCTTTCCTCCGGATCCGATCAACGATGGCAGCTGGCTTTGTGCGACAGATACAGTGGCGGTGTGCGAGTTGTCCTTGACGTACTGGAGCAGGCTCAGAAGTTCGTCGCGACATTGGTCAGCGCCCCTACTGGGACCTTTGATGATAACTTCGTTCGGCTGCTGCTGGTTGTTGCGGCGCGAGCCAGCGTCTTCGCCATCATCGTCATTGCCCTGCTTGTTGCGAGGGAAGTTGACGCGCACATTGTAGCGGTCTTGTAGACGGTTCACCTGGGCGCCTTGTGCTCCGATGAGCTCCCTATGGTATTGCGCGGGCACATTGAGATGGTGAGTGGTCTCGTCTTCGAGCTTCTTCGCCAATTCCAAGATGTGCTTCTTGCAGGCATTGGCCTTGGCCTCCGGGCCCTTGATCTCGCACTTCCCATCATTCAGCTGAATGTCGACATCGAACTCCTCGCGGAGGCGGTTGATGTTCTCGCCCTTGCGGCCGATGAGATGGTTCGCATGTTGTTGCGGGAAGTCGAACGTCAAGGTGAAGCCGCGCTCGAGTTCGTCCTGCTTCTCCTGCTCGATGAAGGCCAGCAGGCTCTGCATGAGCGTGTCGACCGAATCTCGAGGACCACGCAGACCGACAGTTGGCGCCGGGTTGCGTCTTTGAGTGGCCTGGCGAGGACCACCGAAGCTGACTTGGGTCGGGATCTGTCCCTTGCCTAGCGACTGGTGGTGACGGTCGACATGGCGACGGATCTTGTCGTGAAACTTCACAGGAGCATCAACCTCGCGAGAAGTGATCTCAGCGTTGCCACTCAACATTCCGAGAATGTGCTTCTGCGCTTGCTGAAGTGCCTGCTGGAATGCCTGCACCTCAGACTGCTGCGGCGGCTGTCTCGGGAGCTGGTAGTCAGGCGATGCTGCGCGGTCCTCGTAGACAAGCAGGATGGGCGACTCTTCGAACTCGTCGGGGATGACGACACGGACTCCGTACTCGTCGCGAATCTGTCGAGCGGCCTGATCGCGGATATGGGCGTGGTAGAAAGGGTCGACATCGACTGGCTGAAATCGGCTTGGTGGATGGCCTCCAACCAGGCTCATGATGTCGGCACGAGCTTTCATGGCGGTCTTGTTGTCAGGGGCGTAGATGTTCCAAGCACCTGTAGTGTCTGGCACGATGCTAGCGTTGTGTGCACGTTCGATTTCTTGGATAGCCTGGCGCTGCTGCAAGTAGCGGGTGACGTCGCGAGCGTGGTTTTGAGCGCCTCGTGGAGCGTTGGCGAAGTGACGGGAGATATCCGCGCTGGCCATGGTCATGCTCGATGCCAGATCCATGATCCTTTCCTTGGCCTCCTCAATGCGATCAGAAGGTCCGACGATATAGAGAGTCTCTGAATCATCGTCGTCGGGAGGCAGGATGACAGAGCAGCCGGTGTCCTTGACGAATTCATTGAGGGAAGTGCCCTTGTTGCCGAAAATGAATTGATGTCTGCCGCGCTCGACTGCCATTTGCTCGAGCATGAGTTGCCTTTGCAATTGCTGGACCTGACGATCAATCTCAGCGCGCAGCTCAGCGACCGCCTGGCGATCACCAGAAAGCGAGATTGGTAGACCTGCTTGTGGCGCGAACGAGGCTGGGTTCTGAGCGGGAGCCTGTTGGCGCCAGTTCGTGTACTGCGGGATCTGCAATTTCGCATTTTGTCCAATTCTGGAGCCCGCGAGCTGCTGGTTCAAAAATGGGTAATACTCGGCGGGAATGTGCTTCAGACGGGTGTTGGCCGTGGAGGTGTGCTCGTTGACGATCTTCTCAATGTCCTGCTTTGCCATCTGGACAGCGAATGGGTCACCCTCGATCTGAACATCGATTGTAGCATCCATGTCGTCGTCCTCGAGAATCTCTGCCGCCTCTTGCTTGGAGATGTTGATCTTGGCGCCAGTCTTCTTGGAGATGGCCTGGATGGTAGCACCTTGTTTGCCGACAATCTTGCCACGCACGCTCATTGGGATGGGAACCTTGAGGTTTTGCTACATACATGTTAGGACAAGTCAGAATGGTAGAAGAGTATCATCTTTCTCACCTTAGCGCAGAGTTGGTTGGCAACCTCCTTCAAGGCAATGCGAACAGCGTCCACTGGGCCGGAGCCCTCGAACACAATGACACCGCCAGGTCCAGACTTCATTTCGATAGTGGCCTTGGATCGCTTGTTGATATCACGCAAAACCTCAGCCACCGGCTTCTTCAGCTGATTCCTTGGAGTCATCATCGAAGGGTGCAGCTGGATCTGCTCGGAGTAGCGGCCAGGGAGAGACACCTGAGGGGTTAGACCACGCTGGGATTGAGCACCAGCGCTCGGTGTGACAATACCCGACACGGGAGCGGATGCACGGGAAGATGCACGAGATGTCGCGGCAGATCCGTTGGTGTTACCATTGGGCACGCCATTGGCAGCCTTGCCAACAGCAGCGGGTTTCTTGGACCACATGCTGGGAGCAGCATTGGCCGGGGCCTTGGAAGCGCCCAAAGCAGGGAAGAGCTCCTCGGACTGGGTATCAAGCGCCGGCTTCTTGGGAGCGGCAGGCTGCTCACGCATCGGCTGCTTGCCTGCAGCCTTGCTTGACAAGGTCGCATCGGAAGCCGCAGCAGATTCCGCGGGAATGCCAGATGGCGGCGGGTGAGCCACGAGGTCCTCGTCGGGCACCTCTTCCACGGTGGGGTTGTGCGTCTCTTCAGAAGCGTGCTTTTGCATCAGGCGCTCGGCGGCGGAGAGGCCGTCGGCGCTGGAGCTGCCAACATTGGTGTCGGTAGCCATGGTTCAGGAATCCGGAGGAAGAGAGCAATCGAAGTGCCAGGAAGACAGGAGTGGGATTGGTATTCGTCTAGAGGCAGTTCATACGGGATCGGCGGGCTGGAGTCGTATATGTGGTGTGAAGCGGAAGCGTGCAGCGGTTGTGTGACCGCTGTGGAGGGACAAGGTGATGGGAGACAAAGAGGTGAGTGAGGTAAGAAAGTCAAAGGCAGTCAGGTCGAGACTCGAGAATATGGCGGGTCCAAGCGCAAGCTTTCCAGGGTCTTTGATGGTACTAGAACTAGTCTGGCTTGTGCTCGGCAATGAATACTGTGCATCAGCTGTCTATACACAGAAATCACGATGAACATCTTGTGACTTCAGCGATAGTTGCATATCGGGAAGACTATTGTACACATGATGAGAAGCAAAAGAAAGCTCTTGCACCAGCACTTGGTCGCAGTTTGCTCGTCGTAACGAACAACCAGACAAGCGTGGCCGTACATAGAAGATCGTAGAACTCAGTTCAAGCCACGGTGGCTTTTCATTCACATGCATGGAACTCCGACACGTGTTGTGGAAAGGAATCCATCTCGTACGACTGTCACAGGTCAAACGGGTCAAATGGTAGTGGCAAGTCGTTTCGCTATGCAATTGCTCATGCAACGAGGTACTCAAGTCTGTACGAGTCGACGTCACCACGCTGCTGATTCCCAATACATCCAATTCCCATCTCAAATTTCAATTCATCGCATTCCTCATCTGTACTTCTCCAAGAACTCCGCGTGGAACTTCGTGATCCTCTTCACCCAGTCCGTGCCTGGCGCCAAAAATGTCGTCCTGAAATGCAGAGTGCCCTCCTTCTGACCGAATCCAGCACCCGGGACAATACACACGCCCGTTGCATCCAACAACCGCAAGCAGTAGAACTCGTCGGGACTCTTGCCCGCCTCCTTCGCCGCGTCGATCGCCTTTTGTGGGAGGTTGATGGTCGGGTAGAGGTACATGCTCCCCTGCGGCTCCTGGCACTCGACGCCTTCCATTTCTTTAAAGGCGTGGTAAAGGGCCATGGCGCGCTCCTTGAGGTTGTTGAAGGTCGTGTCGTACTCTTCGCGGTAGAGGGCGTAGGAGGGCTCGCCTTCTTTGGGAGGGTTGACCATCAGATCGACGAGGCATTGCCCGACAACGGGCGGGCAGAGCATGATGCTGACGAACTTGTAGATTTGTTCCACAACCTGAATCATGTCAGTATCTTTCCTCAAAACGATGCGCATCAGTGCTTACCTTCTCATCAAACCCGACCATCTCGTAGTATCCTCCTCGATGTCCACATTCACCAACCATACCCTTGCTGATGCTGTGCAAGCTCGCCATCTCGATGTTGTCGAATTTGCCCTCCTTGTTCTGCTCACTCTTCTGTAGCTCGCGCAAGCACTTCTTGAAGCTGTTAAATTCGCCCTCGAACACGTTTGTCTGGTATACCTCGTCGGCAAGCACCACAAGCTTCTCCTCAGCAGCAAGCTCGATCACGGACTTGATGTTACTTGGCTCCAGCGAGCCACCCGTGGGATTGCCCGGGTTGATCACAACCACTGCACGAACATCGATACCCTTGGCCTGTGCCTCCTTCAAAGCCGTCCGCATGCCGTCAACGTTCGTGCTCCAATTGGACTCCTCCTCCAGGTAGTATGGCACGACCTGGGCGTTGAGCAAACTCAATGTGGCGGTGTAGAGAGGGTATTGTGGAATGGGAACAAGGATACCAGTCTGTGGCGAAGCGCAGATCACGGTCATGAGGGCGTTGACACCAGCGCTAGCACCACCACAAAGGTAGATGCTCGCTGGGTCGGCGGGAAACCCATCTCGCCTCTCGATGAAGTCTGCCACGGTCTGTCGGATACCAGGCGCTCCTTGCGACTGTGAGTATGCACCAACGCTCTTGACATCCTTCAGCAGCTTGCGAGCACGCTCGATCGCGTCGCTATTGTACCCCAGGCTGTCCTTCAACACGTCTTCATGCTCAAGTAGGAGAGGATTCTCGACGAGACTGGCGACTTGTCGGAAGAACGTGATTGGCTTCTGATCGAGTTGTTGCGGGTTGCCAATGTTCGCGCTGATGACCGAATCGAATGGGAGATCTTGGCCCTCGCCCTTCGCTAGCTGCGCACGGTACTGCTCGCTCTTGATCGCTAGCTCGCCGCGAACGGCATATTTCGCCTCCTTCACGTGAGGATTGATGTTGTCGATGCCCAAGCTCCGGTCTGCGGGGGTGTTGTGGTTGAAGAGGCGCTTCTGGACGAAAGTCGGCAGTGGGACCGAGGATAGGACTCCGGCGACAGACATGATGGGTGATGGACGATGGCAGATCGAGGCGGCGGACGCGGTGGAAGATGTAGCTCTCGCAGGATGAGAAGTCGGGCCCAGTGGGAGGCCCTTCGGGAGTATTAGGTTTCTTGTAGACGTGGGGTTCGGTGGACAAGGAGATAGTGGACAAGGAGATAGTGACGCATAGTAAAATGGAGCCCCCACCACCAACCTTTGGGACTTGCCCGCTAGTAGCATATTCTGTGGTACTGCTGAAAGGTAAGGAATCCGACCTCACTTGTTGAGATAAGGTCGATGGACGAAGGATTGTGGTGTGGTTATTTGCAGTCAATTCCGGCGAAGGTCATGCAGTGTTCCAATCGCCGCCACGATTCACAGATTCACCCCACTTCAGCGACAGAAGCTTAGAATACCTTTTATCGTTCATTAGATGAAACGAGGATGTCCGATTTTCTCGCATCCAGTCCCTTCCTGAACTCAGCATTGTTGACGATCGCACGCTTCCTCTCCGAAATTGGAAAGTGCTCATTCTTGGAACCCGGAGAACTGGACTGGACATGCTTTCCTCCAGGCAAGACAATCCAACTTGCTCACTTTTCGAGTCGTCTTCAAGTTTCGGGCCAGTAATGTCAACAGGCTGATCCTGGACTCACTCATGTTGCCCTGACCTTGCACCCTATGACTTCGATGATCTCATTCAAGGGACAACTCACCAATGCATTGGATGTAATAAGCTGCTTGTACTCCGTACAGGCCAGCGAGAGAGCACCGCTTGCAGTCTTCATTTCGACGAACATTCCACTGTATTCACAGCGAATGTCGTGCTCGAAGCATTGGTCGACTGGCTGTGCGAATCTGCTCCTCGAGGCCACTCTGGTAATGTTCGTCGTTGTCGTTGTCGTTGTCAAACGACATCATCGACTGTGCCAAGGTTGTCGACTTTGTGTGTCCAAGATTTCCGAGCCCCTTGAAGCAAATGAAGGCCGTCGGTTGTAATAATACGTCGCCAAACGGAGAGATTCCATTGGCGATCGCGGTCTAGAGCGACGAGGTCGTGCGCTGTGGCTGTGGCTGTGCGATTCATTGTTGGACAGTGTTGGAAGCTGCGGCCCGACGTCATAGAACTATCCTTCTTCCTCATCAACAGGCTAAAAGTGCAAAGGAGAAAAGAGCGTCGTACCTATATAAACACTCGGAAAGATCACACACTCTCTCCTCCAGTACTCCGACAAATCCCTTCGACCGTTCAAACCACCTGCAAGCACAACACTACTTGTCAAGTCCTTTCTGCACATCATACACACAGTAAGCCCCTCCGCTCCACCTGCTCCATACGACAGGGGTTCTTCCTTGTGGGATCCACGGCGAGATCGATAGGACTAATCAACCACCACTATTCGCAGCTCTCAACATGAGCGGCCAACCACTACCTGTCCGCACTGCGACGGGCTCTTCCAACGACGCGATTCCCGACGATGACACCAGCGAGACCAGCAAGCTCTTCCACGAGCGCCTGCAAGCCTGGAAGCACGCGATCGCTTACCTCGAGGACTACGTCGAAGCCACCGAGAAGCTCCACGCATCCACCGCCAAGGACTATGACAAGATCTTGAAGACGGTGAACAGCCCGTTGAAGGAAGGACACCACTTCGACCAGAGCCTGGGTGGTGTTGCTGGACTCTTCGACAACGTCCGCACAAACACGCAAGGCCTTCAAAACAGCCACCACGAGACGGCCAAGACGTTGAAGGGCTCTGTTCTCCCAATCTTCACGCGTCTACACACAGAGATCAAGAACAAGACCAAGGAACTCGACAAGGGTGTTGGAAAGCAGTCCAAGACTGTGGACAAGGCTCGCAACGCCTCGCAAAAGCACATTGAGCTTCTCGGCCAACATGCCGCTGCATCAGAGACCACGAGCCACACGATCAAGGCCTCTGAGGATCCATACATCCTCCAGCGCCAAGTTTACCACCGCCTGAACAAGCAGGTGATCGAGGAGAACAACAGCCGTGATGATATCATCTCGGTGCAAAACAACTTCTCGCAATTCGAGTCTCATGTTGTTCAGACTCTGCAGCAGGGACTCACGCAGTTCAACCAGGTCTTGAGCAACCAGGCCGAGCAGACACGCACGATGTATGGTGATGTTACTGGCAATGTAAGTGTAGCATGCATGCTCTCGCGCTTGATTGAACGTATCCTAACTTCCCTAGGCCCAGCGTGTTCCGGTCGACTTCGAATGGAACAGCTTCGTAAAGAGGCACGCCAACGTGCTCATCGACCCAAGCGCAGGCAAGCGTACCGTCGAGAGCATCGGCTTCGCCAACCAGGACCACCGATCCACCCGTCCTCTCATCGCCGGATCTCTCGAGCGCAAGAGCGGTCTGCTCAAGAAGTACGAGGCAGGCTTCTACGCCGTCACTCCATCCAAGTACCTTCATGAGTTCAAGAGCGACGACGACTTCGCAAAAGATCCCTCGCCAGAGAACAGCTTGTACCTACCTGACTGCATGATCGGCGCCGTTGACGGTGTCAAGTTCAATGTCCGGGGCAAGGATACCAGTGGAGGCGCGATGTCCAAGCTTTCCAGAGCTCACGAATTCGCTTTCAAGGCTCACACTCCAGAGGATGCTCTGAAGTGGCATGGAGTCATCGCTGGTGTTGCGGGTCAGGCTACCAACGACTTGCCTTCAAGCGTTCCCAGCAGCCCGGTCGAATCGCGCCAGACTTCTGCCACGTACACCGCCACGCCGGCTGCGGCCACTGCGACAACCCCAGTCGCAGCATCCCCGGTTGCGGGACAGCAGACGGGAACTGTCGCTTCTGGGCAGGCGACCACTGCTGATGGTGTGGTCATGGAGAAGAACTAACTACTAGAGAGCTGGCGTAGTCCAGTATTCGACAACGAGAGAGTACAAGGTTAATGCGGCAGTAATGGAACAGCGTAACGCAAGATTGTGATTGAGATACCTCGTTTAGCATTCTGCTTAATAGCCAGCAAATGAACTTTGAACGAGCCTCGCAAATGTCATGTCGATGATATGTAATAACGCCATCTCACATACGGATCTTCAAATGGCCGTCCAGGGATCCCATAGCGAACGAGGCAACTCCAGCCGTTCGACTATCGGAAGTTCGGAGCTTCGAGATCCCAAACCCAGGTTTCTTTTGTTCAGGGACTCTGCCGGCACACCTAGCCGGTCCATTGCGAATCCTAGCTATTCGCTCGAGCATCCGATTGACTGACCAAGCAGAATGATCTCCCCTTGAAGAACGGAAAGGCGTGCAGGAGGCACATGTTGAGCATGAAAATCCTCTAATCGAACCACCGTCTGCCAGCACCATGAACGACGAAGACGCTCCAGGGACCGGGGCCTCAACACCTCTCGACTCGACACAACCGTCCAACAGCGCATCGAAAGCGGCGCCTGTCAAAGACCGACAGTGCCCCTTCTGCAGTCAGTCGTTCACATCCTCCAGTTTAGGTCGCCATCTGGATCTGTACATTCGGCCGAAGAATCCCAAACCCGCGGATGGCGTTCACGATGTTGACGAGATCAGGAAGCTAAGAGGTGGAATCACAAGACGACAAGTAAAGTCCGGGGCAAAAGGCGGAAAGGACACTGAGCAGAGGGGTAGTAGAGACAGCGTCAGCGCAACGCCGAGTGGAGGAGTGAGAGGGACAGCCAGAGGAGATAGAGCAGAGACTAGGACACGAGAGCCTACACCAACTCCGTCTCCCACACCTTCGATCGCGGAGGAGGAAGAAAAAGCTGTCAGCGAGCCCAGTACCGGCCAGGCATGCATCATAAACACCGCAGCATGGCAAGCTACAGGCGTCATCAATAACCTCCCGCCCTATAGCCGGGTCGAGAATGGACCACCACGAGCACCGCTGATGCCGCGGTGGGTTAACGGTGTGACGGCGGCGACATCGGCAACTGCAGCAGCAACGGGGCAAAGTCAGCGTATCACCGAAATGCGGCAGGATGCTGGCGGTAACAGGATACAACGCCCAGAGTACGAAAGCGAGAGCATGTTGAAACTACAAGAAGCAGCAGAGTTGGGTCGAGCTGCGGAGATGGCTCTCCGGGAAGTGCTGGGCAGCTTGGAAGCGGCGCAGAAGGCCGTCAAGCCGAAGAGTCTCTATGATGACTTCGACTTCTACTCCTTGTCGTTCCCGGGCTTGTGTCTAGCAATGCTCCCGGCCCCGGGAACGCTCTTCACGCCGACGCCCTTTCCGTCTGCCGAATCTTGGACCATCGAACCGCCGGGTCAGAGACAATACGACACCATGAGCCGATTCCTCAATCTCCGTATTGCAGAACGCCAGGCTACAGAAAACGTGTCCGACGTGATCGCGTTCAAACACCACGCGCACCTTTCCGGCGCGTGGGAACACTGGCAGACTCTTGGACCCAGTGAGCGGGCCTCAGCTTGGACATTAGAGGTGCTGAGGTCCTATACCCGTGGTCAAGAAAGCCTCAAAGCTCAACGCGTGGAGCTGGAGAAGTCACAACAGCGAATCAACCACTTGGAAGCGGAGTTTGATCGACTATCACGATGTCAGCTACCGCGAGAATATGTTATGCGTCCGCCGAACAGCACTTTTGTGCCAGCGAACGTCATGCGTGAAGTCGACAGAAAGGGCGGCGCCGCGCTATCAGAGGTCACAGAAGCAAACTACGACGCCGAAACCCTCATCTCGAAATGGCGGCAGACCATCCGCTCCATTCCGCGTCCTGCCCGCCCGACCACGATTGACTCCCCACAGAGGCCCTCATCGCCTGCTAGCGCACCTCCCACGGCTGCCGGTGCTGCTCCGCCTTCGAGGGATCGCGCCGCGAAAGAAATGGGCCCCCCAGCGGCGAGTATGACTGGCGACATGATCATGCAAGGCTCGGTCTGGAGCGTGGGAGGACCGATGCCGAGGAACAGAGGCGCGTTTGACGACCATCAGGACCATCGACACGAAGTCACGCCGAGTAATAGTGTTTCGTATGAGACGCCGCCGGAACCTGGGGTCGTGATGAGCGCGGAGGATAGTCTGGCCAGTCCGGGGGAGGATGAGGATGCAAATGGAGAGGCGGAGGAGGGGTATGAGGAGCAGAGGAGTGGCGGGAAGGGTGAGGACAGTGGTGCTTTGACGAGGAGAGGGAATGGGGAGAAGTCTGCGAGTTCGAGGAGTGGGCTGGGAGGGAATTTGAATGGAAACGGGAAGAGGGCTGGTGATGTGTTGCGGGAAGATCGGTATGGGAAGACGAGGCTGTACAGGGGGCAGGTGGTGGAGAGGAGTTGAGGGCGGTATTCTTTTGGACATGAGTCCGACATGGCGTCCAATGTTCAAGCTGACGATTTACCTCCGTGGGTCCGCTCATAGTGCACCATACGACTCGGATCCCAGGCGCTGGAATTGCACGGTCTGAGCTAGAGATTGACCTCGACAAGAGTTCCCGTTCTCTCGCGCAGACTGCACACTCCAAGCCACCGAAGTCTGCGTCCTCTGGTGCACTTTGAGCGGGGCCACGGAGACGGAGGTACCTCCTTATAGAGAACGGAATCGAGCCGTGTTTTGCAATGGACGGAAACGGAATTCAAGCCCACCCAAAAATGATCTTCAGGGTAAGATGGAATATCTCCGCAATTCCGTCCACTGAGCTTCCCCGCAATCATCATCACCAACAGCATCTCCAACGTCACTTCAGAACCATCCTCATCCTGGTCTTTCTACACGACTGCATCGACTCCGCCACCTCTGAACTGATCTACTGCAACTGTCGGCATTCGATTGTGCTATTCTCAATCCAGCCATATAGATGAGCTTCAAGTCTCACTGATCGCCCCTTCTTCGTCATCTACGTTGTCTTCGATTCACTTGACCGAGCAGTCAATCAAACAACACATTCAAGAGACTCTCCACCAAACATCCACCCTCACCATTATCCAAAATGCCTCACAAAGAGTCCTCCCCCTCTGAGTTTCAACCCTCCACTTACCCTCCCTTTCCCTCCTCCCCCGAATTCCCCACCCTCGACTTGCAAACCATCTCTCTCCGCGCTCTACTCGCCAACGATCCCGACGCGCAAGAAGCCACATTTGCAGCCTGCAAGGACTGGGGTTTCTTCTATCTCGACCTAACGAATTCCGGTGCCCTCGGCTCCACCCTAGCTCAAGACTCCGAAGCCGTGGCCCACGTCGCGTCGGAGATCTTCCAGCTGCCAATCGAGGAGAAGATGAAGTACTCCCTCACCGGCAAAGATCTCTTCGGGTACAAGAAAGTCGGACAGACGCAAGTCGACAAGAATCACACGCCCGACACGGCGGAGTTCTTCAACGTCGCCAAGAACGAGATGATTGTGCCGGAGGATCAGATGACGAGGAAGTGGCCGCAGCCGGTACTGGAGAATCGGGATTTGTTCAAGAGGTATTCCACCGCCGCGCATGAGGTGGGTATGACGGTCTTGGATGTTCTGGCGAAGAAATTGGGGATCGATCCCGAGGAGATTCACTCAAGGCATCGGTTGGAGGAGTGGGCGGGTGACCACGTGAGGATGACGAGAGGTCCACCGAGGAAGGAAGAGAAGATGCCGGAGATCCAGACGCCGAGTCATACGGACTTCGGAACGTGAGTTCCTCATACCAAGCCTTGTCTTTCACGGTGAACTGATATTGATCGATAGAATCACCATCCTCATGAACTGGCTCGGTGGCCTGCAACTGTACTCCTCTCCCAACCGAACCGTCGGAAACCTCCAGTTCGACGACAACAATCACGAAGGCACTTGGCTCTGGGTCAAACCCCGCCCGAACTGCGCCATCATCAACCTCGGCGACGCCGCTGTGAAGTTTACAAACGGCGTGCTTTGTTCCGGTCGACACAGGGTCAGTCCCGCTCCCGGCGAACAAGGGAAGTTTCCGAGGTATTCGATCGTGTACTTTGTGCGGCCGGTGGATGACTGTCGACTGAAGACGTTGAGAGGCGAAGGCGTGCCTGTGGCGGGCGATGAGGAGGAAGAGGGGACGAGGGCGAAGGATTGGATCGCGGCGCAGGCGAGTAGGCTGAACGTTCAGAAGGCGTAGTGATGTCTCTGGCATGAGGGGTGAGCAGTCTGAGTATTGAGATACGACTGATGATTGTCACAATTTCCCATGGTGACTTCGAATGCTTCATTACAATGCAACGCTCGTTCTCTCATCGACTAGTCCCGAATCATGCAAAACGCTCATAACGCTATGTCAACGACTCCATCTTCAACCCTATGCACCAAGTAGATAGTGCTTCAATGCATCCATCCATCCGTGGATGCTCTCTTAGTCCTGTTCCGTCTCACATTTTCTCTCCACCTCCCGTCCCACTCAGCCCTCTCCTCTGCCAAAACACCAAGTACGCCCCTTCGTTATCCAACGCCTTCTCCCTACTCAACGCCTCGGGCCGAAAATCACTCGAAACCGTATCGTTGAAGAATCGCCAACAGCCCCTCGCCCGGTCCCTCACCGCAGCCGTGTAATGTCCACTCCGTGTGGTATCGCCCTGATGTCGCACCACCGCGTACGCATCATATATATACGGCGGCGTGAGCGCGGGGTCGGTCTTCAGCGCCCCCGGTCCGCCGTGTTGCGAGACGATGACATCCGCTTCGGCAGGCGAGGGAGGAGGTAGGATGAATTCACCCATATCGAAGCCTTCGAGCGGGAAGCGCACGTTGGTGTGGATCTTGCGCTGCTCGCCAGTCCGCGGATGTGTTTTGAAGCGTTTCAAGCCAACGACGAGGAAAGGTGGAGCGCGAGTTATGGTGAGTTTCTTGGTCGCGCGACGAGGGACTTTGCAGTTAGTGCACGTCCATTGATTGTCGGCGTCCAGCAATTCGTCACCGAAATGGTTGCGCAGACAGTCTTGGAGCTGAGCTTCACGAGCCTCTGGGATCTCGACCTGGAGTAGTGCCCATGGATCGTATTGAGTGGATGTGGCGTTGCAGACGGCGCAGCGCACGCGCGAAGACTGTTGACCATAGAAGAGAGAGGTGATAAACGAGTTCTCTCGGTGAGTGTAGCGGTCCCATTCGGTTTTGGCGACGAGGTGCCGGGGCATGCGTTCACGGGTGGCTTCTTCGGCTGGGGTGAGGGTGTGAAGTGGAGGTTTGGCCCAGTGGGCGTTGAAGTCTTCGTGGAGACAGTCGACGACAAAGGAGAAGAATTCTTGCGTATCTTCTTGTTGGCTGGGGTCTTTGAACGTGCTGTTGAGGCGGCCGCAGAAATTGAAGAAGGTGGTCGGCTTGATAAAGTCGACATTTCCTTTCCAGAGCTCGCGGATCACATTGCTGTACATTTCGGGAAGCAGGCCGCGGCTGCCTTTCCAGTTCTCCGTTTGGACCATGTTCTTGTACCCATCGTCCATGACGAGGATTGTTAAAGGGATGGTCGCAGACAGGGCTTGCAGTGTGGCGTTCATGTAGCAGGTGCTACCGAAATTCTTCAGACCCGTCTTGGGTATGCGCAGGTTGGCCGACTGGTACTTGGGCGAGATGTACGGCACAAGTTGGCTTGATGTCCTCGGTGCTGGAGTATTTTGAGAGACCGCTCGGTCACTGACACCAGTGTAGCTCATTCGGGGAGCTGCGGGCGCCGGACGAGCAGGGGCTGGAGGATATTGGGAAGGCGGCGGTGCTGACGGGTATCTTGGCACGTTGTTGGGCATCTCTGGAGATGGGCGTATCGGTCTTCCGTTGTAGTATTGTTGCCCAAGAGTTCCGGCGTCAGGGAAGCGTGAGTTGAATTCTTCAATCGTGGGATATTTCGGTAATGATCCGCCATCTTCGTCCTGGGACATATCCTCCTCATCCTCGACCCCATCCGCAGCCAGTACTGGATTCTCTTTCACGCTTTCGCTCTTTGCGCGAGCTCGCCAGCTCCGTTCCTCCTCGGGATCCAGCGGATTATAGTCTCTCAAACGGCGTTTCTGAAGTTTCATTGGGCCATCCCGTGCGGCAGGTCGGCGGACAAGTGGTCGCCCTGGATCTGATCTCGCTTTTGTGTTCGATGTCATCAATGCTTGATTACCCAGAAGATCCGCCCAAGCTTCTATACCGCCCATGAGCAAGCTTGGTCGTCGTTGCAGAGGTTTATCCTGGTTGAACTCGTCCAACGCCTCATGCAACCACTTGAGCCGTTGCTCTCTGTCCGTTTGCGGTCGAGTCAGAAAATTGTCGGATCGAGTGTCAGCATCATAATAGACCACGACGTCGAAAGAGTCTCTGCGATTGAAAAGATCCACCTCCTCCTCTGGCGATAGGATAAGTCCTTCAGACAGCTCTTCGGCGCTCATTCCCTGACGCATCGTCAACGGCTCAATGCAGATGACATTGCGAGTATATATGTGCCCTTGGTCGAAGTCCTCGCGCGGGCGAAAGTCGATCAGCAAGACTTCGAATAGTTCTAAGTAATCGTATAGCATCTGCGTGCTGATTTCAGTGTCTTTCGGCATGTGGACAGAATTCTTTCGCGCAAGTGACGGAGAAGAGCTGCCATTCGTTGAAGGACCTCCGAAATAGTCGCCGTTGCTGTTCGGGGCCTTTGAAGATGCAGAAGACAACGGTCCTAGGGACGACTTTCGACTCCCAGAACTTGCTAGACTCCTTGCGCTATGACGCGGTGGAGCGATATTCCCCGTTGTCTGCATGTTTCGAGCCGGACTGTAAGTTGGATCTGGTGGCTTCGGCATGAAAGGGGCAAGATCGGTATCCAGGGGGAGCTTCATGGATCGTGATGGGCCATTACCGTTCTCCGGCATGCCGCGAGGACCGTGAGGCCTGGACGAGGATACGGAGTCCGGCGTTCCAGCATGTTGCCCAGCTGTGGGCATAGATAGCGATTGATTTTGTAACGACGATATCGAGTTTCTGGAGCCTGCTCCCAGTCCCCGCAACTTGGCGAAACGATCCGCCAGTCCATCGTTCGGCCCTGTGAAGGACGAGCTCATTACTTGGCCCGCAGACGACGTTGCTCGTGCGTGAAGATTAACTGGCTTCGGCGAAATTGAAGGTTTGACTTTATGCGGCACAGGTGGTGCCAGGCCATTCTCTGAACCACTGCGGTCGTGTGCAGCTTTCTGCTGCAAACCTCGTGGCAACACAGCGAATCGACTGTTGTTGTTGATTATGATCTCCTTGATTGATTGGAATTGTTCCTCCATGGCAAAGATCCCCCGCCGCAGCAGCTGCAACTTCTGCTCGCCATGTTGATCGTGAACAAAGTGGATGTAATCTCGGTGCCTAGGAATCACCTCCACGGCGATCTCGTATGCTCGCAGGTAGTCCGTAAAAGCATGGTCCGGTCTTCGAAAGTCGATTGAGGACTTGGCTTGTTTTAATGCTCTTTCCGCGCGATCCAATAGTTGTCCTATTGACTGATTGGGCGAGAAATCGGTCAAAGCATTCTCTTGAAGATCCTTCACGTGAGCAAACACCCGCTCGCCTCCATTTGTAGGCTGTGGCCGTGACGGACCATTCTGTTGGCTCGAAGCGGGAGCTGGTGGCGGATGAGGCCCGGCAGCACTCATATCGGAGGTCGTGGTGGGACGGAACGACGCTGCATATCGTGAGGGCGGAGTTGTCGGCAAGACTGTCGGCGTGAATGCAACGTTCGCCTGTCGCGAGGCCGTCTGAACAACTCTTCTGCAAAAAGCACTTGTCGCAGGGCCCTTTGTGGCGGATCAGATCTATCCAAGCAGGCAGTCGAATCCTCGAGAGTTCGCTTTGTCGTTCGAGGCGTGGTATTCTGTGGTGGCGCGAGAGTGCGATTTGGTGTGTGTAGTGATCGCTGTTGTGCAGATTCCTCGAGAAGATCGATCGCGATCGTAGTGGTGGTCAGTCGTTGGCAGGAAGTGAGGTTGGTGTAGTCAGTTGTTCGATCAATTGTTGACTGACCGCGCATATGAATCTCTGGCCAGCATGACGTGGTCGCTTACACATGCTCTCTCCACAAGACAAGACATGAGCTCCAGACGCTCCAAAGGGTCTCTCTCTCTCTCTCATTCAACAACTCCCCTCCTCACTCTGGCACGACCATTCATCTTACTACTCACCCACCTACCACTCGATCGGTCGGAATCCCGGACACTTCGAGTCCTGCCCCATCGCCACCAACAGACCTGTCCTAGGCTGCGAACAAACCACGGCAGCCCAGGACCATTCTTGTCCCACCTAAATCTCACCGACCATGACATCGTGGTTCGGGAGCGCGGGAAATGCAGAGCTCGATGCTCAAATCGAACGAGCGACCTCGAGTTCACTAGAAGACATCGCCTTGAACCTCGAAATCAGCGATGTCATCCGCAGCAAGACAGTGCAGCCAAAAGAGGCCATGCGCAGCTTGAAACGACGAATAGGCAACAAGAACCCCAATGTGCAACTGGCGACCTTGAACCTGACGGATACCTGTGTCAAGAATGGAGGATCACATTTCATGGTGGAGATTGCGAGCAGAGAGTTTATCGACAACTTGACGAGCCTGCTCAAGGCATCAGGCCCAGCTGAGCCCAATCACGACGTCAAGCAGAAAATCCTCGAACTCATCCAGAACTGGGCATCCGCCGCGCAAGGTAGAGAGAGCATGATATACATCTCGGAGACCTATCGCACGCTTCAGCACGAAGGTTTCCGCTTTCCACCCAAGCAAGAGGTTGCCAGCAGCATGTTTGATTCATCGGCACCGCCTGAATGGGCCGACAGTGATATCTGTATGCGCTGCCGGGAACGCTTCACTTTCACAAATCGAAAGCATCATTGCCGGAACTGTGGGAACGTCTTCTGTGGAACATGCTCGACCAAATCCATACCACTACCGCACCTGGGTATCATGCAGCCGGTGAGAGTTGACGATGGTTGCCATGCGAGGTTGACGGAGAAGAATCGAGGCAGTCAAGGACCCCAGAGCCCGTCGGTAAACAAGCGGTCATTATGGCAGGGAGCGAATGCTTCGACAGATCGGATGCAGCCTAGAGGCGCTCGGGTCACGCAGGACAGCTTCGATGCAGATTTGAAACGAGCGTTGGAAATGAGCTTGGAGGACAACAAAGGACACTCGGGTAGTGGATATGTGCCTCAATCGCAGGTTGCGACGCCCAAGCCTCAGACGAATGGTAGCAATCGAAGTGCGCCGAAGAAGGCGGAGGAAGAGGAAGACGCAGATCTCAAAGCCGCAATTGCTGCCAGCTTGCAGGACATGGAGACTCAAAAGAATCGATATGCGAAGGAACTCAGGGAGCAATCGTCGTCGACACAAGCTGCGCCAGCCGCACAATTCAGGCCAAACAATCAGTTCGAACTGACGCCGGTTGAGGCAGAGAACATCAATTTGTTCTCTACTTTAGTCGACCGACTTCAGCATCAACCACCAGGGACGATCTTACGTGAACCGCAGATCCAGGAGCTCTACGAGAGTATCGGCACTCTCCGGCCAAAGTTGGCCAGGACATACGGCGAAACGATGAGCAAGCATGACACTTTGCTGGACTTGCACTCGAAGCTAGCAACTGTCGTTCGTTACTATGATCGAATGCTGGAGGACAGAATGGCAAGCGCATACACCTCGAGTCGATACGGTGCCCAGTCGCGGCCGAATATGTATTCCAACATACCCTCCGCCGCGCCAGACGGCCCTGGAGGCGTGGAGAGTTACTACAGTGGTAATGCACCACCCATGGATGGTTACGCATCTCCACCACAACAGGCACCATACGGTGGCTACTCGCAAGCACAAGCTCCGTACCCGTCATTCGACAAGCGAGTCTCCTCTTATGGTGCGCCGCCACCTGAGGCATCATACTATTCACAGCAGCAGCCTGGGTACCCTCCACAGCAAGCACAGCCACGATACCCTCCGCAAAATCAACCAGAGCACCAGCCTCAGCTGCAGCGCCAGCACTCCAACCACCAATACTCGCAACGCTCCTCCCAATACGCTCCGAGTCACGCCTCGCAAACATCAAATCCTCCTCTCGCCTCGCCTTCTGCAGATCCAGCAGCGAGCTTTTACTATGGCGAGCAACAACAGCAGCAACAGCAACCAACATCATCGCAACATGCCCCTCCCAGCCCTGAGCTCTACCAGCAGCTGCCGACTCAGCAGAACTACCCGCAACAGCAAGCACCCGCACAACAACAGCCTTATCAGCAGATTCCACCGCCACAGCAAGCTCCTCAGCAGCAATATCACCCTCCGCAGGCTCAACATCAATCAGGTGCGGCGCCGGCGCAGCAGTGGCCGCAGGCTCCGGCCGCTCATGGTGGATATGGACAGGAAAGCTTCCCTACCGCGCCGCAACATGCGCCGCAGGTGAAAGAAGAGAGTTTGATAGAGCTGTAGGCAAGACGATCATGATTGCATAGATACCCAAATTGAAGCGAGGACTTTGGGTGCGATGTGTCGATTGTCTCTCTCTGATTTGACGCTATCCGCCCTCTGCCAGCTCGAGCTTTCTCTTCCCAGAGCGCATATAGATCATGACTATCCAGTGTGAGAGTAATCTGTACAGGTCTGCGAAAGTACATCAGACTTGACTCGAGTCGCCTATCATCCAGCTCGAGCCTCATCCATGACCGGAGAAAATTATCGCCGAAAGCGCAACAATTGCTTGCTCGTGAACGTGTTCCCATCTCGTCCTGTCTCATCATTGACGGAAGTGCATTTCTCCCGAATTTCCTATTCCCCGGAAGTGAGAGAGAAAGATGTCAACCAGAACGAAGCCGAGCGAAGCAGGGCCGGGGACGATGAACGCAGTGCGGGCAGCTTTACTACGACCTTCACCCCACCGTGGTCCTCGACATCGACCATCACAACCACGCATGGCTTACAGACTTCCATGAGAACGATTCCAAAGCCTTCTCCTTATTATGGTTAGAATCATCAGGCATGTCTGCGTCTGATCAACAACCGGAAGCGTATCCATCGCCCTCTGCCGCACCGAACAACCTACCCTTTTACCAACACGTTCATCAACAAGGTCTCGAGTCTCGTTCACCACAGCAGAATGGAAGGAACACACAATCGCCCGGCCCCGCCGGCGACGACAACACGAACAGGAGGATGTTGGAAGAATCACAAATGCAGGCACACATGGACGTGATGGGTAGCTTCGGCAACTTCGGTTCCATGCCAGGACAACTATCCTATGCACCTACCAGTGCTGCATCCTCCTCGCAAGTTCCTCATGGCTCTGTCGCGTATGCGCAAGCGAACGGCGCCGCCGACGCTGGTCCTCCACCACCGGACAAGAGCAAGCAGAGGTCGAAAGTCAGTCGGGCTTGCGACGAGTGCCGACGGAAGAAGATACGATGCGACGCGATTGACGAGGTGCCAAGTATGCCCTGTAATAATTGTGCTCGGACGGCGGCGAAGTGCACGTTCAGTCGGCAACCGATGAAGAGAGGACCGAGCAAGGGCTATATCAAAGAGCTAGCAGAACGTCTGAACTCACTCGAGCAGCAGGTTCATCCACCACACCTGGAGCAACAGCATCGGTATGAGATACAGCAGGTGCAGCAGGCGATGGCGGAGGGACTGCAGGCGTACACTCATGATCCTCGTATCATGCCGGATCCACGAATAGGGGACAAGCGGACGCATGAGGTCGCGGAAGGCTTGCATCCCGGACAGCAGGCGATTTACTCAAACGTGGGTACTGCCCCGCCGCCGCCGCCGCCGCAGCATATGTACACGCCGCATATGCAGCCTCCTGGACCGACGCATCAACAGCAGAACGTACAACCTTTCTGGCGAATGGGAGGGAGTGAGAACCGACACGATACAGTTGGCATGGCCTTTGAAGCGGAGCACAGTACGACGATCACGAATTTTGACTGGGATGAGGCGGTAATCGACGAGTACTATCGGATCATACACCAGACTTTTCCTCTGCTTGCGAACAATAAAAATCGACTGAGGCAAAGACTGGCAGAATGTCCAGCTTCTTTACGAGAAGCATTTCTTGCCGCGCTGGACTGCTTGATGCGGACCTTTCCGACATCGACATTGCAAACCAATGCAGGCTATCACCAAGCACTGAAGCGAACCGCCGAGCTACTGGCCAAGTACCCGTTCGACAATCCCAGCAGTCACACAAATTCGACAAACCTGGTATACCTTCAGACACTCCTTCTCATGGCTCTCGAGAGCGACAACCACGGTCCCGCAACGATTCGAGGCCAAGCTGGCCCTAGCCGTGCCGAATGGCTCGGACGAGCGGCTGGTGTCGCTGGTCAACTCGAGATCAACACAATCCGATCGACGAGCACATCTGTAATGGAAGGCGACCGCGATTCCGAGGACCGTCTAGCAAGAAGAGTCTGGTGGGTGCTCTTCATCCTCGACCGATGGCACGCCTCCTCTACCGCCGATCTTCTCAAATTACCTGAGAACAGCGTAGTCCTCCTCCCCGAAGACCAAATCCTGCTCGGTGAATCGACTTACCATCTCGCACGCCTCTCCTTCATTATCGGCCATCTCGCCGCCATCCTCACCACAACCAAAACACCAACCACGGATGTCATGGCTCCCTCTAATCCTGCGTCGTCCCTCCTCAACCTCACTCTTGCCGGCGAGATTGATCGCTTTCGCGAGTCCGTTGAATCAGTCTGGGGTTCCCTGAACCTCGTACACATGAGCTACCATCATTGCCATCTCCTCATCAAACGCCTCAGTCCCACCACCGAGCCGTCCGAACTGGTCGGTCACGCTGTCAAGGTTGCCACCGTGCTCAACAGCCGTCTCACGCCCGTCACGCCGTTGAATCACCACTTCGGTGCTCTTGCAGCCATGACGCTGTGCGAGCTCTGCGACGTGCCCAAGACGAGAACCGAAGCTATGAAAGGTCTTGAGCAATTGGCGCAATGTCTCGGCGAGGGGAGAGGTTTAGCCGGCAAGCTGGAGAGCGAAGGCTGGGACGGAGCAGTACGAGAGTTGGTGAAGAAGAAGAGGGACAAGATGTTGCAGTTCGGTAGCGACGGAGGTCTGCTGGGTTTAGCGGATGCCGCGGTGGGCAGTAGTACCCATGGCGAAGAGGGTCAATTCGATCCGACCATGTTGACGCGGTATGGCTATTTGACGAGTCTAGGGCAGGGAGTATTCTTGAGGAATACGTAGATGGTCGTGGGCATATTAGTGAGATCGACTACCAAACCAAGCCGAGCATACATTGCTCCGATCGTGCATCTATTCCGTTTCTTCACCATTAATCATAGTCTATCACTCATCCCTATACGCCTTTCCCAACGGCGTGAGTTTGCCCTCATCATCGTACATCCTCGCCCACTTCCCAACCGTCCCCGTGTTCCGCATGGGTCCAAACCAACAATATCTCTCCACCCACTCCAGCGTGTCAAGATACCTGCAACTCTCCCTCGCAAAACTCTCCACATGCTCCCTCGGCAGCGGCGCACCCTCGTTCCAATTCGTCGCCGCGAACTCCGTGATCCAAACCGATTTCTCCGGTCCGAGTTGATGATGCGTACTCCAGATGTAATCGTAAAACCCGCCCAGATCCACCCCGTACCAGTGAATGCACCAAAAGTCCACATCCGAGCCACCCTGACGGATCGCAGCGACGAAGTCCTGCAGCCACTTCACGGCGTGGCCGGCGTTGGAGATTCCCGGACTGCCGCAGCGGACTCCCGTCTTGCGGATGGGTTCGATGTGCTGCAGCCAGCAGGCGGCGGCGTCGGCGACGGAGATGTTGGATTGGTCCGGGAGTTCGGGCTCGTTGTAGGCGAGGAGGTGGCGGGCGGAGTGGAGGGAGATTTTGGAGGGGAGGGAGGACATGTCGGAGGTGTTCCAGGACATGGGGACCCATTCTAGGGAGCAGGTGGTTGGGTTGGGGGACCAGTTGTCTGGGATGATGGGGTTAGGTGGTGTATACATACGGGAGAATAAGCGTAAGAGCAACGTACATAACCAGGACACTTTCGAATCTGGTCTTGTGAATGCGGAGACTTGATCATCGTTGTTGTTATGTTCAAGCGGCCAACAGAGGCCTCGTTTGGATTTACTAGCGGAGCTGGGTTGAGTCTGAGGGTGAGTAGCAGACGGAGGTGGAGGTGGAGCACCAGCAGAGTGCCTTGCGGCCTCGACTTTGTCCTTGAGGTTTGTGAGCAGTCCCATGATTGATGTTCTGTGCGAGTCCGAATGTTGTGTGTCGTAAAGGAAAGCAAATTATTGAATGACCTCCGCAAGATGACGTCCAGCTTCGAACCGGGATCTTCATGTGTTCGCCAAGTCATTCGACACGCGTACCGGCGTAGTCAATACGAGCATGCGAAGTGTTCGTAGAGCGAGCAGATTGGACTGTATTGAGACAATGGTTAGATTGCGAAGTGTCTCTTCTCCGAAGGCCAAACCGTCACGAGCTCTCGATGTAACATTCAGCTTCGATACCGCGCCAATGATACACGGCATCACGCTTCGATCGAGTTTATGCGAGGATGGAGACATCAAAGACAGAAAGGATTCTGTCTGTTCATCGTCGTTCCATTTCAAGTCTATATGAGGCGTAACGGCCAGAAGTTCGTTCACATGCAAATCGTCTCCTGGGCATCCCAAGGACAGACATCGCTCGCTGCTCGGTGTGATGCTGCTACTCCCGTAGTCGTGACCGTGATGCTGATGCTTCATCTCAGCCTGTTGTTGTGTGACAGCATCGTTCATGCATTCGTTACTGGTACTGCCAGCCGTTCCCAAATTCAGTAGTTACAAAAGTTTGATCCACGTTGAAGCTAGGAAAATCATCGTTGGGCACGCTCAACGAGCCGTCGTTCCAGGACTGCGGGGGATAGGCAGACATGCTATCCATTGCGTTGGAGTCGATTGGCGCCGATGTGTAGGGTAGTCCGCCGCTTCTTTTGAACGCGTCGCCCATGCTGGGGCTGTTGCTCATACCAAATAGAGGGCTACCGACGTCAATGTCTGGGAACAGTTGTCGAATGAGCTCCTCTCCAGGTGCGCTGCTTGGGCCGACAGATTGAGACTGAGGTCTACCGGAAGGACTCATGGCTGACCGCTGTGCCATCGTTGCTCCCGAAGGCGTTCTAGGGGATTGCCAAGAGTCGGCGAAGCCCATGATGGTGTCTCCGGAGTTGGACTTGCCACTTCCCGAGTCGATGGCGTTACCCGCAGGAGTTTGAAACATACTCGCTGCTGGTAGGATGCTGAAATCTACATTTCCAAAGAATCCGGGAGGCAGACTGCGGCGGTTTGCGTTGGAGTCATCGACGAAATCTTCTTGAAGGTTCATATCCTCTTGAATCATAGGCATCTGCATAGGCACGCCGTAGAAGTCGTCCATATTTGGCATCTCGTCAATCTCGGACTGCGTTCCCGATGATGCGGCCGTCAACGCTGGCTGGACAGGAGCTCCATTCTCGAACACACTTGGCCAAGTTCCGAAAGTGTTGTTGTTGGCGTTATTGCTTGAGTCCGAAGGAAGGGAAGACCAGGGGTCGTAGGAACTTTCTGCAATGCTAGATGCAGGACCGAACGGTGGAAATGTCGTCGAGTCGTTCACTGTTGTGTCGATGCTGTTACTGGGCTGTATATTTCTCAAATGGGTAAAGTCCATGGAGGATAATGTAGCTCGGTGTGGTCGCATGGGTGAGGTCTCGCCGGACTGTGACCGTCTTGGCTCGTTTGGATATGGCATGCCGGCCTGATAGTTGAAGTTGGAATTGCCATATGGCAGGTTGGTGTTCAAGGCAAGACTGTCCACAGACCGAGTAGCTGCACTTGCCACGCTGTGATCGGAATTGTGCCTCGCGGTGGGCATCTTGTAAGGCATGCCGCATTCGTGAGCCGCAAAGTTCTTCCGATGAACTGGCTTGTGATGTCCATTGGCAAAGACAGTGATTGACCCGTCGGATCGGGTACTATCGAGTCGTGGTTTCGGTACAGCTGGACCATGTGGAGGAGTCGATCCTGAGTCGACGTCGGGCTCCCGCTTGAGGAACGAACACGTACACTTGCCTCCGTGATGACAACAGCAGCCCTGCTCTTCGGCAACTGCGGCCAAATGTGCTGGATCCTTTTCTTCATGGTGGTCATCGTGAAAGCCACTCTTCGCTCGCTCCTCCGCCTCACGCAGGTGTATACATTTCTCTTTCGGGTGGTGAGACTTCTCGACTTCACCACAGTCGCACTTCACATGGGCTGATCGCTTCTTTCGTTCGAGACGACAGTGATGGCATTGGGTGACCGGCCTTCCCTTCTTTGGGACCAGGGTAAGTTCGCGGTCTAGGGACAGGCACGGTCAGTACAGAGTGCGGCAGATGGTTGTTGACAGGACAGGCTTACCAGTGTGAGTGCAGCCACTCACGCGGTGGCCCTTGAGGCATGATTGACACGCCCATTTGGTGCCGTCTTCCTTGATAACCATTCCGGGTATATGTATGGGGAGCACGTGCCCGAGAGGGACAAAGTGAGGATGCGCGACTTAATGGCGGAAGCTTTGTCTCTCAAACCTCGAGCGGTGGATTGCGCCCGGGTGCCGGTCAGGATGATATATTCCGGGTCGTCGTACCAGGTAATATATGGCGAAGAAGTCGTTCCACGTGGACTCTGGAGAGAGGTGATCGGTCCGAGTAAAGATGCTCGCAAGGGAAGTGGGTTGTGTTAGAGATCGTCCATGGCACTGAACGCCGGAGCGCGTATAATATGAAGAGAAGAAAGAAACCGACGAGGGAAACGCAGCGCTACAGGCCTGACCGTAAGGTCGCCGTGGCTAACGGAAGATCTGAACAGACTCAAAATCGGCAAATGGCAAAGAAATTGGGAACTTGGGTCGAGGATGTCAGGGAAGAGGAAGAGTCTGGAGGGCGGGCAGGGTTTCTGAGGAAAATGCCCCCACCAAAGTTTCCCGGGGACGGCATGATATCCATGATTATCCTCGTATTTGACCCAGGATTACCGGTCCGTCTGCTTCTTTAGCCCTATTCGAGGCTTCTGAGACAGCCTCATTTCTCAGCACATAACTCGAAGGGGCATGTCCCTGGGCAGATCACCAGCACACACACTCGCGAGTCGCCTTAGATCTCTACGAGGTACCAACGGTTGCCCGCTCGAGTCCGTCCCAAACAACAGATTGACTTCCACTCAATCCTCCCTTAGTCCTCGCGTTCGTCCACCTACGCACGCTTAATTGAACATCTCCGGAGTCTCAGTACCACCACACGACCGCAACGAACGACAGTCTAGACACCCAAACACATCCCCTTGAACCACCATCTGCACTGCGCCACGATGGACATAAAAGCCATTGTTCTGCCGTGCTGACGTCGAATCCGTATCGCAGGGCTTTGTCTCAATCGAGCACCTCGATCAGGCGCGACGGCCGTCCCTGAGCTCGACAGTCCAGGGTCCTGCAATTTGCGTCGTCTCCAGGCTGTGCATACACGCACATCTCGGGCTACCGGTCCCTTCACATGACAAGCACATTCGCCCTGCTCTCCAGTCTACGTTGGCGCTTGGCGATTGAGGTGGGCCTTGTCAGGAGAAGCACTACCTAGTCCAACGTGCAGTATTGAAACGAGTCGGATCGACGCATCCTGAGCTCAGCACACTCATGATCAAGATGCGTCCCTAGATCTCCACGCACAATATCAAATCGCGTTCTCCAATCCGGTCGTGCACCGTGTTTGGCGCATCCTTCCTCCTCGGCCCGGCAGATCTCGTCTCTCCACTGCCGTGAGCCGAACTATCCGATCAATGATCGACACTACCGAAGATAGAGCCACTCTTTATGCGGGCCTCGACTTATACGAGGCGAGACATGCAAAGTCCAGACGCCCTTTTGTCAGGTATGCTCGTACACTCTGTCGGAGCTGTACTGGATGTCCATGTTCCTGCTACCTGATACCTGTCGTCGTTTTAAGCTTTCGGCTAGAAGATTCTTCACAGGAGTATCGAGATTCGAGAGAACGTGTTTGCGAGGGGACTCACTATGAACAAGATCTCGTTTAGACCTCCTCTCCACATTCAAAAGTACAGTATGTATTCGTAATACTAACTCATACACATACATGCTTTACACTATCGACACCGCCGGGACAAGAACTAGTCCAGAGATCTGCATCCGATCCGATAATTAACATCGCCGCGCGGTACGCTTGACTGCAGATCGTCACAGGCTGGCTTCAATCCGATCCTTGGACCACGTCTCATCAAGCGGCTCTTCAACAGCCACAATTGCCGACCGGCCAGGATCTGCCTTGTTCACTTCTGAGACTGACCATCGCCAACCACCCCTGATGGAATCTGCATACCTTTGGGTTGACGTACATACCCGCACCTGAGGCTCGAGGCTACGGTATGTCGTGATCATGCTGGTAAGAACTTAGCGCTGGCGAAACCTTGTTCATGCCAGCAGTCTTTGGATGTCGGCGATCCGGCTGGTCTTGGGCGCTGCTCTCTTGTTCGACTTCTCCGAGAAAGCAAGCATCATCAGCTTCCTCTTGTCCTGCTGGATGCGAATCGTTTCCTCCTGCGTGCTGTTAGCTCAAGGTTGCATCCCACTTGCAGGGACTGCGCATCCAAAGCGCAGAGCAGAAGACGTCATACCTCTATGCTTCCGTTCATTACCAGTCGGAAGACTTTAGTCTCCTTCTTCTGCCCGAGACGGTGCACTCTGTCAACGGCTTGATCTTCGATGGCCGGGGCCCTGTAGGAGGTCAGTTTCAGTCCATCATCGTGAGCACGTCAGACACTTACCACCAGGTATCCGACAAGATCACGTTTGACGCTGCCGTGAGGTTAAGACCAACAGAGCATG
This sequence comes from Zymoseptoria crescenta, assembly GCA_026122155.1. NCBI lineage: Eukaryota > Fungi > Ascomycota > Dothideomycetes > Mycosphaerellales > Mycosphaerellaceae > Zymoseptoria > Zymoseptoria crescenta. The sequence continues at coordinate 74,083 of JALRMM010000083.1, read as the reverse complement.
CTGCAAGGGAAGCCAGCATGATAGTGGTCTTCGGATCACTGTTGAGCGCCTCGATGGCCTCGTCCCGCTTGGCCACGTTCATCGTGCCGTCAAGTCGGCAGTATTTCACACCGCCCTGGTCCAGTCTGGCGCTGACGATATCGAGGAAGCTGGTCCATTGCGAGAAGATGATCGTCTTTCCTTCTTTGGTGGCTCGAAGAATCTTGACGATGCCTTCAAGCTTGCTGGAGCTTTGGTGTAGATCGACTTCGTCGTCGGCTTTTTCGTCCCCTGTCTCTGTCGCGGGTCTCACCAGGCATGACTCGTCTTTCAATTCAGCTCGACACATGGGGCACTTGTGTTGCCCCTCAATGACGCGGACGATGCAGTCTCTGCCGAAGCTGTGACCGCAGGCTGTGATCACAGGCTCGTGCAGAGTCTCGAGGCCTGGTGGGGAAGATGCTGTCAGCATTGTACGAACACGGCACATGATCCCATTACTCACAAATGGCGCACTCCTCCGCAGACTCGATCTGGACTTGCAAGATGTCACGCAGGGCTCTCGTGTTCTCGGGATTGAGGTCGACCACGGCTTCCTTCTCTAGTTGTGCGAGCAGGCTAAACATGTCAGTACAATGTAACTCTTACCAGTATGACGGTGGATGAACTCACCGACTAACTCGCTCTTTGCAGAGACCCCAGTGGTTGCAACACTGTCTCATCCGGAGAAGGACCTCGAGGACGTGGTTGTATGTGCTCGTAGTCTTCGCACCAGCAGCGGCATTCTGCTCGTACTTTGTCATGAGACCCTTGGCCTCGTCTCGGAAAGCGTCGTAGCGTGTCTGTTCTTTCTCTGTGAAGTCGAGACGGTGCACAAACTCCTCCAACTTGGGCAGTCGAAGGTCGATGAATGCCATGTCTTTGCGTCGGCGTAGTGTGAAAGCTCTCATGACAGCTTGTAGCAGAATGGATGCGTCCTCGGACTTCGCACCTCCGTTGCTCATTGGTCGGACGAGCACAGCGTTGAACACATCCAGCTGGTTGAGACCGCCTGTGATGCCGACGAAGCGCAGTAAGGAGAACAAATCTCGCAAGGAATTGACAATGGGCGTGCCAGTCAGCACCCAACGAGAGCGAGATGTTAGATTGTTGACTGCACCGGCGCCCTTGGTTTGCGGGTTCCTGACAATGTGGCCCTCGTCAAGGATGACGCGGCGCCAGTCCATACTGTAGAGACCTTTTTGGCGGAGCTTGTCCTCCGGCTGCTTTGAGCCCTTACTCCGTGGCATGAAGTCGCTTGCCAAAGTTTGGTACGTCGTGAGGACCACATCATATGTGGCGAAGTCCTCCGCGGTCATGCTATTCACCCTGCCTGAACCGTGGTAGGTGTAGCAGCTCATTCTGCTATCTGCCTTGACATGAGCCTCGATTTGTGTCGTCCAGTTGGACATCACACTCAGTGGTGCCACGACGAGTGTCGTGCCTCTGCCGGACTTCTCCGCGTCAGCGACGATGAGAGATATCATCTCGAGCGTCTTGCCGAGCCCCATATCATCCGCGAGGATCCCGCCGGACGCGAGCGGCGGTGCCTGGCTGGTTGTGAAGTTGGAAGCAAGGTTAGTGTATCCACCTCTTGAGCGAGTCCACAACTGTACAGATTCGTTGGTCCCAGGGCCTGGAAGACTTGGAGATTCGTGGTCAAGAAGCCAGCGGAGTGCTTGGAGCTGGTACGGCAGCATCGGAGTCTTGATTCCCTTGGGTTGCGAAGCCAGTGGCATTATCTTGAGATCGTCTTCTGCCATGCCCATCTGCTCCGAAGCAGTCTTCAATCCGCGAGGGTCAATGCGTTGAGACGCCTCTAAGATGTCCGCCATCTGTTGTTCTTGGCTACCGTTGGGCGCATGGCCGTTGGCATATATGTTTTGATTCTTTGACGTGCTTCCGGAACCACCACCTGCGGCAGCCGCTCGGCGTGCTTCTTTGAGTCGATTCTTCTCGACTTCTTGAGCAGCCTTTGCACGATGTTCCTCAGCCTTTTCAGCATCGGTGATGGTTTTGATGGGCAGCTTATCGGCTTTCATTTTCTCGATGAGTGCCTGGTATTCATCAGAGCTTGGGTTGGGTCCTGTCCGTCAATTAGCCAGACGTTTAGCCTTCATCGAGGAGACATTCGCGTGGCTCACCGAACAAGTGCACGGTCAAAGGGCAGTCGAATGAGCTTTTCACGCCTGCGAGCTGGCCTTCGCAACGTAACCATCGGTTATCGATATACCTGCTCAACTTCTCTGCCATCTTGCGTGGAATGTGACCGATCTGGATCCCAGAGACATTGTCGATCCTGATTGCGTTGGCTACGGCCTCGTTAGCCCGGAGAGCGCAGAGTATATCGAGGTCACTTACTGTCGTACGGATTGCCAGGCTCGCGACGCATCAGAATATGTTCACCCGGATTAGCATTGCCTGCAGAAGGATCAGCTATACTTCAAGTAGAAGGGATCAATGCGGACTCAAGGCCTAGAGCAAGCGGAGAGACTGTCTCACGCCATGCTGCAGGCCTCGTTCCCTTGTGATTACTTGCCGCGGTAGTACTGGCAGCCTACGATCTTGATCGAGAGATCGCCATAGAGCTGCAATTGGTCACTGCCCGCTGCATCGTCCTGTGAAGATCCGATCACTTCATCGATGTCGTCTTCAATGTCATTGGCCAGCCATGCCTCTCTCTCAGCTTCGGGGTGAGTGCCGTTATATGAGCTCCATGGTGCAACGTGTCGGTTCGGAGCACTGCTTCTCGGCCTTGAGTAAGCGCTGCTGCTGCTGCCAGCGGCTGCGAATGGTCGTTGGCTGCGGCTGATTTGGCTGCTAGGCGCGGTCTTTGGTGCCTTACGCGAGGAGGATGTCGTCTCATCGTCACTACCCGTGAGGTCGACCTCCACCCGCTTTCGCTTGTCACTCTTCACATTTGACGGCGCCATGCTGTTGTGGTGTCGTCACGCGGTGCCATGCCAGAAAGTCATGCAGCGAATGTGTAGTGTTTGCTGATGGGAAGGAACTCTGAGCATTGACGTTCGACACGCGCCTGACATGGATTTCGTCACACGCTCTTGACGCGCAGGCACGTGTCTCACTGCAGTTCGCCAGGGGGATGACTCCCGCTTGCTAGCAATTACTGTAGGAAAGCTGAAGCTCGGATCGCAACCTCAAGCATGAGTTCATTGCTCATTACAGTGACAAGAATCGCAGCCCACCTTGTTCGTCATTGACTGATGTACCTTATCGATTAGCGATTTAGAGTTGGAGGGTGCGGCAGCGGCCGAGCGATTTCAGTCTTCGGTCCTCGAACGTCTTCGTTGCGACACCTCGCCCAACCATGTCGAAACGAAAACGAGACGATGAACCGGACGCCGGCCCTGCGAAAATTCACAAAGACTACAGGAAACTGCGACAAATAGTTGGCGCCTTCAACGAAAGCGTCGAGCAGCTTGCGAAAGCGTTCAAGACTGCCAAAGGATTCGAGCGACAAAAGTTGGGTCGACGAAGAAAGAATGCTGCCGCGCAGAAGGACGACAAAGATGTGGAGAGGATTGACGCAGAAGTGGCTGCATTGAAGACGCTGGACGTGACAACTGCTGCACAACACCACCTGGCCAAATCTCTTCTCAAGATCAAAGCTGTCGCGACCTGTCTGGAACTGCCCGTTGAGATCAGCAAACCGAAACCCATACCCCCAGACGCTCCATCATTGAACGTCAATGCGCGATTATGCAATTCAAATCCCGTGAAGGAGGTTTTCGCGCCTTGTATGATAAGGGTGAAGGCTGTTTTTGGAATCGTGGACGAGGTTGCGGCTCCGACCAAGAAGAAGAGGTTGAGAGCGAAGGACTACGAGAAAGCAGCGGAGGACAACCAAACGACGGCAAAAGCTACAGGAAGAGACACACAAATGGAGGACGACCTGGAGGCTATGGCAGAAAGCGACGAGCAGTCAGACGATGAAATGGACGACTATCGCGGCCGGCTGGCGTCCTCGGACGATGAGAGCGGCGTGGAGGAGACATCGGATGTTGAAGATCTCGAGCGCATGCTAGCAGCGGAGGGACATTCGAAGAGTTCGAAGAAGCCCCATCAATACGATCCTGCAGCCGATCTGTCCCTGGACGATGCCACGTTCCAGGGCTCCGAGGAAGAACCCGAGAAGTCGAAACCAAAGAAAGCAGCAACAGCAGCAATTAAAAAATCTGCTTTCATCCCTTCTCTCAGCATGGGAGGTTACATCTCAGGCAGCGGCTCTGACCTCGACGACGACCTCGACATCGCTCCGAAGAAGAATCGCCGTGGTCAGCGCGCGCGACAAGCCATCTGGGAGAAGAAATTCGGAACCAAAGCCAAACATGTGAAGACCCAAGATCGGAACAAAGGATGGGATGCCAAGCGAGGGGCAGTTGGAGGCAGAGATGCGAAACCTCATCGGTTTGCGAATGCGGCTAATGCGCAGCCGCTTGGACCGAGAAAAGGAGAGGTCAAGAAGAAGGAACGGGACGACACTGGACCGCTGCATCCCAGTTGGGAGGCTGCGAAGAAGGCGAAGGAGAAGAAGGCCGTTCCGGTGGTATTTTCTGGGAAGAAGATTAGCTTCGACTAAAAGTACGAACATACGTTCCCGCACTACTCGCTATACTCGAATCACTGTGATCGTTTTCTTGCCGTAGTTGTGGTGACGCCCTGAAGCAATGATGCCTCGAGATGAGACGTGCCTTAATTTCCTTTGAGTACCTCTACAAAGTTCTGCCATCCACCAAGGTCGTAGATATTGTCAACCTCATCCAGACTCCAGATCCGCGTCCAGAGCATGTCCTGTCCCGTCGGTGGCCTCCCATGGTCAGTCCGCACCAGCACCTGATCACTGTTGACCGGCCACCAAACATTGCTTTCCTCCGAACTCTCAAAGTCCTTCATAGCAGGATTATACTTGCCTTCATTCTTCCGCTGATAATGCCTCCTCAAATCCGTAAGTCGCGTCTTGAATACACAGCCGTCGTTGATGTCCTCCTTCCAGTCCGACCATTTCTGAGACTCATTTGTTGTCATGCCGGCCCAGATCAGATACAAGTGATAGGCAAGAAGGCCAAGAGGTAATGAGGCAGTGGAGGCGGCGAGTAGTCCCACACCAGACACGGATATGCCGCCGCGATTAACGGCAATCACGAACGCATGCCCCAAATCGTCCAGACGAGCGCGAGATAAAAGCGGATTCGCCGGGTCGATAACGAAGTACTTGTTCACGAGCTGCCAGCTGAGATGCGCGCCGTAGATTTGCACCATTCCAAGTGTCAACAGCAGCGCGAGAAAGTAGCGGTAGTTTCCACGGCCAAGGCAATTGTTCACCCAAGGACAATGGTGATCACACTTGGCCACACAAGTCCCGCAAAGACTGCAGTGTTTCGATCGTGCCGGCTTGACAATGTCACAGGTTCGGCAATGATTGTTCGGTCTATACAGAGCATTGTCGTATGGATAGTCGAGCATCCTCGAGCTGAGGTTTGCTTTGCTGATATAGTGGGCCCGTCCAGTAACCGAGAGGTACGTGAAGATGTATGGCATGCCGACCAGGACGGGAACTGGCAAGAGTTGGCTCTTCGACAAAAGATGTGTCGTGTTGTACAAGAACAGGACCGCGCTTCCAGTGAGAAGAAAGAGAAACAGGATCTGAGACTTACTTAGCCAGGTGATGCCTCAACATATCAAAGCAAGACGCCTACCAGGACGATCGGATTCTTCTCGTAGAAGAGATACTGCCCAAGTCGCTTGCTCTTCTTTGTCAGTTGTCCTCCAGTCAGTCGTCGATCAGCCCGTCTCAAACCGGTAGGTATGTGCAGGCAAAGAAGTCGTTGCAGCCAGCCGATGGGTGTCTTCCTCAGAGCAGGAAGGCGGCCAAATAGTGCGACGAATGTCAGAAAGGACACGGCCAGTACCACGATGGCGATGTTCCAAAGAGCGCCCATTTTAAGTGCATTCTTCTGGATGACCTGTCAGAAGTTTGCAAGTGATGTTGATGTTGATGGAAGGAAGTGAGCCCAGGTCGCTTGCCTAAGGCCACGACGCGTGTCCGCCCTGGTCCAAGTTCATGGATCGCGTCTTCCCAAAAGTCCGAGCTTCAAAGTTCCCCTCTGTGCCTCGATTGCAAGACCGAATTCGTGCGATCCGTCAACAAACCTTCAAGTCACCATGGCGGACGCGCCAGTCGTCGTCACGAATGCCACAGGCGGTGGTCCTGCGGTCGGTCGATTACTCGAGGGCAAGAGCTTCTTTCTGGTCCAGCGACTCCCTGCCCGCTCGCATCTCATCGCAGACATTCAAAGCAATGCAGGTCGCATTGTGAAGCTCGAAACGAACGCGGACTATGTCATCGCCGATCATGCGCGCAAAGATGCTCCAGCTGGCAGCCTCTCATACACCTTCGTCGAGCAGGCGATCCGTCAAGGTGCGCTTCCGGATCCCTTGGACCATCCAGCCGGACCTCAAGTAGGAGTCGCACGAGAAGCAGGATCTGTGATCCCAGGGAAGTCCTTCAGGACTCCGTTCACGGCTGCGGATGATAAGGCATTATGGCAGTGGGTGGAACTAGCAAAGGCGAATGGAGAAGCAGCGAAAGGGAACGATGTGTACAAACGATTGGAAGCTGTCAACCCGCGACATACATGGCAGTCATGGCGAGATCGATACGTGAAAAAGCTCCTGGACAAGCCGCCCGCAGGCGTCATGGTAGCTGCCAATGCGCCTGCGCCAGACGATGAGCAGATATCCAACGGCAGATCTGCACGGGAAGCAACACCTCGACCTACGAAGCGTCGGAGGTTTTCGGGTACCCAAGCGAAGCAGGCCGCGACGAGGTTTGTGCCCGTCTTCGAACAAGAAGACTTCGATGCATTGATGGCGGAAGCGAAGAATCTTGAAGCGATCCCCCATAATTATTGCAAGATTGCATGGAGGGAATTTGCTAAAGAGGAAGGCTCTCGACATCACACCGCGCAGGAATGGCAAGACTTTTACGAGACCGAGGTCCGACCTGTCTACCTCAGGCAGCAGCTCGAATCGGCCAGCGATCAAGGAGATGAGTCAGAGTCAGATACAGGCGCCTCTCACGGCCAACAAGACAAGGAGCACGAGCCCGAGGAAAGTGGTTCCCAGGTCGATGCACGTGGAGATTCCGAACAGCGCGACGCGGAATGCGGTAGACAGACCTCAGAGACACCCAGTCTTACGCCTGAGCAACACAGAGGCCAGAGCGGCATCAAGCGGAAACGAAGTGCTGGTAGTTCGCGACGTGGTAGCCATGCAAGTAGAGCGGCGTCCGAAAGGTCCTCTTCTGCGGAACTAGTTGTGGAGGGCATGTCTCAAGCAGCAACGATTCCATCACAATCCAGGGTAGCGCAGACCGTCAATGCTGACCTAAGGGATGCGTTTGAGAACGTCCCTGGATTACGATCCCTGCAGGCCTCCGTTGAAGCGCGGACGCTAGGTGTAGATGATCCAGAAGCTCCGTCTAGCTCTCAACTCATCACATCAGACGCGAATCGCGAAGCAGCGGCTCAACTGCAGGCCGAGACGGAACGAGCAATGGCGAATATATCCGGAACCGCATCGGATGCTGTTGGAGCGAGCGTTGGCGAGGACGAAGGGCATATCTTTGTTGACGAAGACCATGATTCGAATGATGACGAGTCTGAACGGCAGGGACACGCATTGACAGAGGCCAATCTAGCGAGCCAACAAGCTCAGCACAAGCCGAAGCTCGTTCGTGGTGTGGATCTACCTGAGGACGATCCGATGGTTGATCAAAGTGACTTTATATCATACATACAAGCAGCGATGGGAAAAGAGGCTGTGGCCTCGTTGTTGAGACCATTCGACAAGGCGCAGATAGGCGATGATGAACCGGCGGACAGTACTACCATCAGCCCACTGCGCTTACAAGCCCAACAGCCTCCCCGCAGGGAGCCATTCCCATCTCGATCAAAGGAGCGGGACGATGATGAGGATAGTAACGCCTCTCTCCCGCGGGCTTCATCACGACTTCAAGCGGAGGGCGGCGAAGACAGCAGCACCCGGCAAGTGCAATCGGCACACACTACGACGAAAGAAGCGATTCCAACTCACGCCTCCATCTCGTCAGTCAAAGGGTGGCGTTCGATGGATGCGGCCCTGCTCGACTCACAAGAGGACGAAGAGCAGCCCGGCAACGACGTCTCGGCTTCGGCGCTTCTTGACGACTACACGTTTGCTGACGGCGAGCGATCCGACAACGACGTGGTTGAAGACGAGGAGGTTGATGATCAAACCTTGCAACAGACGTATCCAGACAAAGTGGATCAGATCGATCTCAGCATTCCTGAGCCTGACGGTGGCTTTACATTTACCTCGTCAGTGAATGGTGAGCAAGACGGAGAGGCGTCGCGCCGGGCGGACAATCACGACGGTGATGAGAAATACCTCAATGCTGAAGTCATTTCCTTGTCTTCTGCCGCTCTCAGTTCTCCATACCAAAGCTCCAGCGCCTCCAAGTCACTACACCGGGGCCATGAAACACCGCAAAGAAGAGGGCATCCTATCGAAACGCAGGACATTGTCGACTTTGGGTCTCAACAGCTTAATCTTGAGGTTCCGTCGCCATCTGCCTCTGACATGTTCGACGATGCAGAATATGCAGATGAGCGGAGTACGAGACTGGGTCCTACGTCGACCCGCCCACTAGAAACACAGGACATTCTTGATGCTCAGACGCAGTATCCCGACCTATACGTCGCTCCCCCACCTTCGGAAGACGACGAGGACGATCTTGACAGTGACTCGTCCGAGGCATCTCAAGTTCGGGCAAAACCAACAACGAAACCGAACAGTAGACCAGGCAGGACTGTCGAGTCCCAAGCTCTGACTGGCGATCCAGAAGACCTTGCCGATAAACTCGATGAATGGATTGCTACTCAGATGGTTCGCGGCTACAGCGACGATGCTAGTATGCGTGCCATGTTGTGCACATCGCTCCGGCCTGACTTGGCGGAGCTGGTCCTGCTCGAAGAAAAAGCTGGTAGAGGCTTACCGGAAGATATACCAGGCATATGGAGTGAGCGTGAGGACCGGGCTGTGGAAGGGGGGCATGCAGCAGCCATACGTCGCCTCGAGGCGAAGCATGGATGGACTGAGTGCAAGGCCAGGATGAAATTCCTGGCGGAGTGGCGAGAAGTGTAGACGAGGTTTATATGGCTACCTAAATGCGTACGTGTCAATGATTCTGAATGATTGAGTGCAGATCTGCTCCGAGAGCTTCCAAGTCCGCAATACCGTTCGTCTTCAGTGCGTGTGCGCAACGTCAGTTCAAGGCGCAGCAGTATAGGGAAAGCGTCTTTCGCGGCCCTACAATCCATGTTCATCGGCGGCATGGGTTGGCATCGCTGCAGGTCTGCGAACAGTCGATGACGCTCGTCGATTGCGACAAATGGCCGTGGCTCTGCGGTCATCGATTGTACCTGATTACAGGACCGCATTGACGGTCTCTTATCGATACCTTGCCTCATTCGCAAAGTCGTGGCCTCTGAACATATTTAAACATTTAGAGTTCGACGAGGTGTGGCGGGGCTAGAACTAAAGCAACCAAACATCGTCACATGTCACTTACTTACAACTTCGACGAACTGCTTCCTAGCTGTTGACACTTTGTTGATCGTCGGCACTCAGCATTCGAGCTTCCAAGAGCGCAATTCACAAGGATGTTCCGCACGCAAGCAAATCCGCTTGACGACGCAGGTAAGTCACTGTCCTTGAATCTCGACGCTCACAAAGGCCGCGCAAGGCTCCAGGCAGCATTACTGACATTCGACACAGTCGTCAAAGCGACCGATGAGAACCTCACAAGCGAGAACTGGGAATTCATCCTCGATGTATGCGATCGAGTATCCGCCGATTCCTCAGGACCTTCCCAGGCTGTGGCCTCCATCATCAAACGCCTTGCGCATCGAAACGCAAATGTGCAGCTGTACACCCTCGAGCTGGCGAACGCCCTGTCACAAAACTGCGGAGCTCCTCTACATCGCGAGCTCGCCTCGAAGGCTTTCACTGATGCGCTTTTACGACTCGCCGCCGATCGCAATACTCACGCACAGGTCAAGCAGAAAGTGATGGAAAGGATGGGTGCCTGGGCGGAGGAGTTTCGATCGTCGCCAGATTTGGGCATCATGGAGCAGGCATATCAAAAGCTGAGACTACAGCAACCAAGTTTGCTTCCACCGAGCAAGCCAACAAAGAAGGAGATTAGTAGCGACGACAGGAGAAAAGAGGATGAAGAGCTACAGATGGCTTTGGCATTGAGTATCAAGGACAAGGGTGCGAGCGATTCTGGTGCGAGCAATGTTCAGCAGCAGCCACAACAGCAGCAGGCAACTCGGTTGCAACCTGCCCAACCTCAAGGGACGACAGCTGCAACTGTCAGCAGAGTGCGTGCTCTATACGACTTCACACCAACCGAGGCGGGCGAGCTGGCTTTCCGCAAGAATGATATCATTGCAGTATTGGAATCGGTCTACAAAGATTGGTGGAAGGGCAGCTTGCGAGGGCAGACCGGCATCTTCCCTCTCAACTACGTCGAGAAGTTACAGGATCCCACAAAAGACGAGATGGAGCGCGACGCTCAAATGGAATCGGAGGTGTTTGGGGAGGTCAAAAATGTAGAGAAGTTACTGGCGTTGCTGAGCGTAGGTGGCGAGGCTGGCGGACGGCGGGGTGAGCGTGAAGAGGATGAGATCAGCGAATTATACCAGCGCACTCTGAGCATCCGACCGAAGCTCATTGAGCTGATTGCTAGGTATTCACAGAAGAAGGGTGAGTTCAGACTGGTGTCCATTCACCTTGATCGCGCTAACATAATATCAGACGACTTTACACAGCTGAACGAAAAGTTTATCAAAGCGCGGCGAGACTACGAAGCACTTCTGGAGTCGTCCATGACGCAGCCTCAGTACCAGCAGCAGCAATATTCAATTCGAGCTCGACAACCACAGCACTATCCACCGCAACATCAGCCTCATCCATATGGAGGTCCGCAGCAGCCACCATCACAGCCTTACCAGCAGGCACCAGCTCCTTCGCAATATCAGACACCCCAGTCATTCGCCCAGCAACATCAGCAGCGCATGCCACCACAGCAAGACACCCAGCGGTACTTCTCACCACCACCAGCTGAAGCATCCGGCCCAAGTCCGTCGTTCGCGGCTCCGTATCCACAGCAAAATGGACCTCCACCAACGCAAAATGGACCTCCACCAACGCAAAATGGTCCTGCTCCGTTCCACTTCCTTCCTGGCGGTATGCCGCCACCGACTGGCAACGAGATCAGACGAAAGCCAAGCCCACATGACGCACCCAGTCACGGGCCCAGTGATCCATATAATGCAGCGCAGGCCTTTCAGGGCCAGATCCGACCGGACAGCATCCATACACTGAACAGCGGTAATCCGCAAGAGCTCGCTACCAGCGGCTACGAGTCTCCCATTGACAGCAGGCACTCGTATCCCTCCGCGCAAAGCCAACACCCGCCAGGGCAAGACCAAGCCTACAATGCTTATGCTCAACCTCAACAAGCACCGCCAGTCCAAGCACAGCAAGCGCCACCGCCACAACCGCAGCACGCTGCCCCGCAACACCACCAGCAGCCTCCGAACGACCAAGCCGTGCCACACAGGCAACGAACACAAAGTTTCGAATCGGCCACGAGTATGTACTCTGCACAGCCAGATGGCCAGCACGCGCCGCCACAACAGCCTAGTGCGCCGCCACCAGGTGTACCGTCAGCGCCTGGTATGCCATCGGCCGGAAACGCGCCGTATCAGGCATATCAGCCCTACCCGCCGCAACAACAAGCGACGCCCTCTGGAGGGCATGACGGTGACCCGGGAGACTTTTACCGTTGATTTGAGTGATGCCACAGACAGATCAGGAGGCAGAATTTGACGACGGTGGTGACTGTAGCATATATTGCATTGCAGTGTAACGTCAACGAACACCATGACACAAAGACTTACGATTGTATAGCAAGGTCACCGCATTTCACGTGTCGACATTGTCTCGGACCAGTGCAGCGCCTTCACGCCGATCTGCAGACGTTGAGTCTGCAGTCGTGATCATTCGTCCTCTCACAGCTTCACGTGCGCAATATGCTCATGTCTGCGTCCCGTGGTCGATCGCACGAAATGACCAATACTCGGCAGACTGTCTACATGTCACAAGCCCACGAATGCCGCCGTGTCTGCCAATGGCGTTCAGACGTGCATGCTGGGCTGCAACCTGGAGGACACCGTGGCGCTGAAAAGGCGGGAAGCGTGAGCTGTCGACAGCGTGTCACAGACGGATGGCTGCTGCAACGTGAAAAATTTGGACGTGTGCGATGGTGGAGGCCAGCCAGCCGGACCGGGTTCGGCAGTCTGGTTCGAACCTGATGGGGAAGGCAGGGAGGGGCCGGTTGGGCATGCATCGCAAGGGCGGAGCTCCGTATGCAGTCAGAACCTGTCTTTGGGATGCGGGACCTGCGTTGACAACAACCAGCGACTGGTAGAGAGGGTGCGAGGTGTGTGTGTTGTGTTGTTCTGCCAGCGTCTGTGAGCCCTTGCCTAAGTGCCTTGCTAGGAGGTTACGGGGAAGCACGGGCTGGGCTTTACACAGCGCTGGAGGTCGGGAGCCAGGGTGGACCTTGTCTGCAGAGAGCAATTGCTTCTGGCCAGATTGGCAATTCCATGTCGTGGCACTGTGTCGTTCTGTTGACGTTATGTTGATGAGTGTAATCATGAGTGGGGGTAGAGTTGAAGTGGATATTATGGTCGCCACTTTTTCGCTGTTGTATCGTTCTTGGTCTCGACGTCGTGGTGAATGGAATAACGGAGGTATAGAATACCGTCGCGGATTTGTTACTGCGGTCTTGCAGAGAGGATTGAGAGGAGTGACGGTGACCGATCCGACCTCGATCTATGATCTTTACCCGCTTTCTTCGCGTATTCCGAGTCACGGGCGGTGTCTTGAGCTGTGTCCTGGCCTGCTCTCTGGGCCGTTCGCGATGTTGGGCGTATTGTTGAAGCCTTACCTGTTGGTTTGCCGCTGAATGGTCCAGACATGGTGAGCATACATGGGGAGTGTCTAGTAATATGTTGTCGCCTTTTCCGTGCTGGTCGCCTGCCTGCCGGACGATATCACGCAGCGCGGTTGATTGATAGGGTGGGGCTCCTGTAACCGGAACCAGGATGTTGTGTCGTTCCAAGAACTGTATCACGGATCTCAGAGGGCCACTGCGCAGAGCGGCAGAGTGTAGTGCTCGCCGTCATCAGCGCGCAGCACCTCAATCCGTGGTCAGCTCGGAAACTCTTCTCTGAATCTCTGCGCGAGTTCTTGCCCTTTTGTCGTTATTGTGCGCATCGCAGCTTCTTCGCTTGTCCACTTGGTGAGATTCTTCGACTCGTGAACTTTGACTTCTTCCGCCCCTCCAGCCAACGGCCAGCTCTTCGCTGATCGGCTAGTTCCGCTTCCGCTCTGCTTGTAGTCTGCGCGCGACGACAAACATCCACCATTATGCCCTTGAAAAAAGGCCCCTCTCGCTCTCCACATCACACGCCCGGCCACTTCTCCGCCACCGCCGCCTCCACCGACGCTGTCCCGCGGACGTCCCTGTCGAACCCACAGAAAGCTCCGTACCACCACGACGACCCTCAGTCTAGCTCCGCCATTGCTCCTCGTCAGCCCGACCCCTACGCCGTGCCGCGATCAAACCGCTCCTTCGAAGGACATCGACCTGCAGCACCGTCACGCTGGTCACTGAATCACAAGACCTCGACTGATCTACTGGGACAGCGCTTCGACTCCGCTGCCGTGCTCAACAATCTCAACGCCGTCCCGTACCAAACCGATTTCACTTCATTGCAACCTCCCACCGCGCAGCCGACCCATCCCGCTTTCCAGCAGCAGGCGCAGCAGTCCAACAAACATTACGCATACGAGACCTCGCAAAATCCTACAGCCGCCAGTCCCGCCGCGAGCCTGTCACAGAGCTTGGCGGCGACAGGGCGGCGCATGGACGACCTCACAGCACCGCGGGCGGAGCCCAGCGGCATGCGAAGTCCGCGGCAGAGATACAGCGATGAAGCCAAAGAAGGCAAGAGTGGGAAGTTGAAGAGTGGATTTTCGAGCTTCATGAACAACCTCGTCGGTGCGCCGCGGAAGCCAACAATCTCAGCTCCGGAGAACCCTGTACATGTGACTCACGTTGGATATGATCAGGAGACCGGCGAGTTCACAGTAAGTAGTTTTGTCTTGCGATGCGAATTTGAGGAACGACTTGTTGATGATGGAACAGGGCCTTCCCAAGGAGTGGCAGAGGACGCTCCAAGCCAATGGAATCACCGAGCAGGAGCAGAGGAAGAATCCACAGGCTATCATAGATGTGGTCACCTTCTTCAACGAGAACGCTGGAGATACAGGGAGCGACGACTATACATACCACAAATTCGACAATGCGCGTCCGCATGACAGCCCACAGTCACTGGGTCCTCAAGGACATCATCAGAACGGTGCCAGCCCGGGCGGATATATTGGAAGCCCTCCGGCAAGTCCGCGATTCCCCAAGAATGGCCAAGAAAGCTTCGAGAATCCCAGAGCGCCACCACCGGTACCGGGAGGCATGAGCCAGAGTTTCGGTCAGGGAGCTCCTCGTGGCAGTCCGCAACCAAACAATGGCATGCTGCCGCTGCGACCGGCGCCCAAACCACCAGGAAGCCAGTCCGCGAGCCTCGTACCGCAGAGAGCTGCACCACCAGCTCCAAACGCTCAGCGCGAGTACCCGCGAACCGACGATGGCCTGCCCGCAGTGCGATACGCGCCTCCTACGATCAACGATTACTCATCGAACTCGAATTCTCCACAAACACGCAGCCGCTCGAACACTGGAGCATCACAGCAGTATCAACCGCAAGCGCCAGTATCATCGCCACAACAATATCAACACCAGCAGGAGCAAGCTATGAAAGCTGCCCAGCAGCAGATGAAGCAAAGCACACTTGAGAGATCGCAATCACAGAGGCAGCCACCGAACCCTGGCCTCCAGCAGCCGACTACGAACCTCCCACCACTGAACGAATCTCGACAAGTGCCACATCCTGCAGCAGTAGATCCACGATTAGGACCAGCGCCAAGACCCAGACAGCGACCCCGACAATCGATCACCAATGCAGAGGTTGTCACACGGCTCCAAAACATTTGTAACGCGGCGGACCCGACGAAAAAGTATCGTAATCTCATCAAGATCGGACAGGGAGCTTCAGGTGGTGTCTACACGGCTTTCGAAGTGGGCACCAACAAGTGTGTTGCAATCAAACAGATGAACCTGGAGCAACAACCCAAGAAGGACTTGATCATCAACGAGATTCTGGTCATGAAGGACAGTAAACATAAGAATGTGGTCAACTTCATGGACAGTTTCCTCGTCAAGGGCGATCTTTGGGTGGTGATGGAGTACATGGAGGGCGGCAGCTTGACTGATGTTGTCACTTTCAACATGATGTCCGAGGGGCAGATCTCAGCTGTCTGCCGCGAGACACTCCACGGCTTGCAATTCCTGCATTCAAAAGGCGTCATCCACCGCGACATCAAATCTGACAATATTCTGCTATCCATGGAAGGCAGCATCAAGTTGACGGATTTCGGATTCTGCGCACAGATTAACGAATCACACATGAAGCGCACTACTATGGTTGGAACACCCTACTGGATGGCCCCGGAAGTGGTGACGCGGAAAGAGTATGGACGAAAGATCGACATCTGGTCACTCGGCATCATGGCGATTGAGATGATCGAGGGAGAGCCTCCGTATTTGACCGAGTCGCCGTTACGGGCGCTCTATCTGATTGCCACCAATGGAACGCCCGCGATCAAGGAGGAGCACAATTTGACGCCTGTATTCCGAGATTTCCTGGCATTCGCGCTGAAGGTTGACCCTGAGAAGAGAGCGTCGGCGCATGACTTGTTGAAGGTGAGTTTCGTTTAGTGGACGATGGTGATCATGATGACTGACTTCCTCACAGCACGCCTTCATTCAAACAGCTGAGCCGCTGGCAACTCTTGCGCCGCTTGTCAAAGCAGCTCGCCTTGCCAGAATCGAGGAGCGCAAAAACAAGGGCAATTGAAAGCATTATCCCATGAATTGACTCTCAATGAATGAAAGGCTCTAGACCACGTTGAGGCGGCACATGTATAAAGAGAAGCCGCTCCGAGGTGGACATAGACGCAAAGTTTCGAGTCAACACCACAAGAAGGAAGATCTGGACACGGAGTTTGCAGATCTGCGTCGATTTGGATACGGGAAGAGCAAATATGCGATGGCTGAGGAAAAGGAAACGCGACCCACGACTTTTGAGCCGAGCGTTTTCGCAGGCATCGATGATACAGCGCATGGAATTGTTTCATGATGGGAAGAAGACATACATTGGACGGAGTGCTGCGCACGGCGTGGCACGGCCAGAGGAAGGAAACAAGGAATCGGAGGACTCGGAGCTCGAAAAGAGTTTCCCAAGGACATGTTGAGCAGTCGATCGGACGCTCGGAGATATAGCCTTCTCCCGGAGGCAATGGCAAGAATGTCCTTCCTCTCAAAAGAGGAAGCGGTGGTGGCTTCGTTGTCCTCGCTCGCGCATAGGTGCCTGCACAATGAGAAGCGGTTCCGAAGCAATTCGATACTGAGCGAACGGGCCCTGTGAAGTCGAGTGAAGTCAGAGCTCACTGGATATGGACCATGGTTTACCTGCGGAATTTCGCCGCGGGAAACACTTATCCAAGAATGGCGATTTCTTCCATCCCGACCTTGTACCTATCGCGTTATCTCAGGTAATAATCTGCAGGATAGGCAAGGCAGAAGTAGTAGTAGTGTACAGTTCAATCACCAGATTCCCGTACAGCCTTGCCGAATTCGACCTCTCCATCAAAGCGAAACCCGAGACAGCCAATCAGAGCGCTGACTTATCGACCAACATCCGATTCCACAATCCCCGTCCGCTCACTCTTCTTCTCCATACCACCAACTCCAGCTGTCTCTCACACACATCCACCGACAACCTTCGACGACAAACGCATACGATTCGTAAAAGCATCACACAGACTTATTCGCCATCCACAACACCCGCACAACCCGCAACCATGTCGAAGGAATTCACCTACTCCGACGTGTCCGAGCACACCACCAAGAAGAACCTCTACATGGTCGTGCACGACAAAGTCTACGATGCCAGCTCCTTCGTCGACGAGCACCCGTACGTCTCTCTGCCTCCCATTCCACGCTCCCCCGAACATGGCGCCGCGAGCTTTCCAAACCGGGTCCCGACCTTTCCGGCCACTTGTGCATTACAAGAGCCAAACATGAAGGATTGCTGCTGACTATGATGATGATGCTCACAGAGGTGGTGAAGAAGTCATGCTCGACGTCGGCGGTCAAGACGCCACGGAAGCGTTCGAGGACGTCGGACACAGCGACGAGGCGCGCGAGATTCTGGACGGACTGTTGGTTGGCAACTTGAAGAGACAGGTATGACAGACACCCTTTCACGATACTTGCGAGCCTGTGATGGGTCGTCGTCCTTCAGGCGATTCGGCTTGGGAGATAGAGACGGCGGAAAGAATGAGCACGAGAGACTGACACGACTGCGTGAAACCACAGGAGGGCGACCCAGCACCCAAGTCCGCCGCCCAACAAGTCGCTGACGCCCGCAAGTCGTCGACCGACGCCGGAGGTCTTGGAGTGGGAGTGTACGCGATTGTGCTGGTCGGCGCCGCGGTGGCGTTTTTCGCTTTCCAGTACTTGCAGTCGAGTGAGAAGAAGTAAGGTGCTTCGAGGCGTTGTTGGGAAGAAAGAGTCTGTGCGAGCGGTGGTGGATGAGGGGAATGTTGAGGATTTTGGAGAGGCGGGAGACTGTGTACAGATGCATAGATGGAGAGAACGAGGAAGACGTCGTTGGGAACAACGTGTGTTCGCCGTGAAGATGCAGACTATCTTGACTGGACGGTATCACTCGTCAATTTGTGGAGGGAGTGCTGGTACATCGTCGTTTTGTCTGTCGCAGAAACGGCATAGATGGGTAATGCGAGGTTCGAGTGTGCTCGTATGGCAAGCATCTCTAGAAATCGCACGTGTCAGTTGTCGTGTGTCCATATTGGGACTGAACATTGTCCTTCTGTTCTTTTAAACGGAATGGCCAGCCGAATCGGTTGTGCCGTTTATTTACCGGTTCGTAAACCTTGACTATGGCAATACCTGCTTTTTAGAGATCGGAACCGGAAGTTGGAGATTGCTCCAAAGACCATCAAGAAAGCGCTCGAACTTGACTGACATATCGGTCACTATATCACCCTAGATCTCTATTCAATACTCATTCCTCTCGCCCTGCGCCAACAGTCCTTCCAACCCCTCCACACCTCTGACAACCATAGCAACATGCACCGGCGCCACCGAAGCCGTCCTCTTCCCGCCGTCCAAACCCCTCGCCTTCGTCAACACGCTCAAACTTCTGTACATTTTCAACACTTCCCTACACGTCAACTCCGCCTGCTTGACACTGCCGTCATCCACGCCTCCCGAGGGCTTGACCTGAATCGTCCAGTGCACGCTCACACCGAGGGACGGCAAGGCTTCGCCCGGCGCGGGATCGCCGCGACGGAACAGCGCGCCGTTGGCTTGACCCGGGCAGGAAGAGGTGAGAGGCGCGACTTTCGGGGAGAGGAGGACGCCCCAGATTTCATCCGTAAGGTCGGCGAGATGCGCGTCTGGGTCGTTTTCAGCGATAGACGCGGCGGTCGTTTCGCTGGGTGCTGGAGTTGGAGGCGCCGTTACGTCCGTGCCCGGATTCGGGGAGCTGGTCAATGTGGCGGCTTGAGGTGTGGACGCGGGAGTGAGGAAACCGGCGTCGGTGGTTGGCCATGCGATTTGAGCTTCTGATGGCGGCGCCGGAGGGGAGAGGTGGAGAATTGGATCGAGTTGCACGGAGAGGAGCGTCACGCAAAGAGGATTTGGCCTGCGGCGAGATGTGAGAGAACGCCAGCATTGGGAGAGGGAAGTATCCAGTAAGTCGGGCGTGACGATGAAGACTCGCCATGTGACTTGTCGTGCTGCAAGGATCTCGCGAGTCCGGTCCCATACGTCCTCGGCGACTTCGGCAAAGGTCTTGCCGCGCAGACAGAAAGTTGTGCTCGATTGGTGCTGGCCAGTGTTGTCGATCCAGGCCGCAGTCAGCCAATGGCCATCCTGGCTGCAGGAGTAGGCGAGGTGGAGGATAGACCCTTCGTGAAGCAAGTCGCTTGGCGGCTCGGCTGCGAGCTGAAATGAGATTCTCTTTGGTGCAGCATTTGCCAGTTCGACCGATGTTGCCGCGAGAATAGGCAAAGGCGACAGCGTCTCCGACGTGTGCGAGGATGATGGCGGACATCGATCGTAGACCTCTCGAGCCAGTAGTGCCATTTGCTTGGCTTCTGGCATTACGAGCTCGTCCAAAGATGCCACGAGGTTGATGGGCAGCACTTGCGGGACGACATCACTGCCACACCGACTCCTGAGAGCTTTCGGGACATTGTCTCGATATGCTTTGAACAGCACCCAGAAGCAGGCACATAGATGTTGTAGAGCTTGGCGACCGGAGAATGGGTTCAACATGTAAACCACGATCGTCCGATCGCTTTCTTCATGTCCGATAGTCGAGAGCACTTTCCCTAGCTCTGCACAAGTGGTCGCATATGCTTTAAGCAACCCCTCGACAGATTCTTCCTCCTCGCTCAGCTCTACAGGAGCCATGCCGTCTTCAAAACTGTCCATTGATGCATCGGAGACGTTTCGGAGATGTACGTGTGAGCCAAGCTTGCAGCTCTCGTAAGATGTGCCCAAATCTCCCATGAATTGCTCGACCAGATGTTGCAGATCTTCGTTGAACGGGAACACGCAGAACGCTCGCACGTTTTTAGGTCCGCTGGCAGGGCCTAGACCTAGAGTCTCCCAGAAGGACAGACAGGTGGAGAGCATTTCCCAAGTGTCCGCGCCGCGCTGAACTCGCACGTACGGCGAGGGAAGGGCAAAGTAGTCAGGTCCAACGGCAATCTGGCTGTCAGGACGCTGCGGCAGGCGAGGTTGGCCCTGCGGCGTTTTGACTGGCGCGGTCGGTCGTGGAGCCTGGTCTCGGGTTGCCGCGAGTTGGACGAGGTCAAAATTGTCGACGTCTGGGAAGACCGATTGCAATGCCTCTTCGATAGACGTTCGAACGCATTGAGCTTGACCTGGATCACCGCTGTCAGAGATTTTGTCCGCGGCACTTGACCCTGATATCGACACTGATTGCTCGTTGACAAGTTGAGCTACGAAGATCAAGTCTTCCTTGCGAAGGCCATACAGCTCCTCGATGTCCTTGATGGAAGTGCCAGAGTCTTCACGCTGTGCTATTCTTGCTGCCCACTGCGATGAGTCGCTGGACCGATCTTTGACTGTGCTGTCACCGTCTGATGCTCGCGTGAGGCATTTCTCAAGCACCGCGGCCATGTCCTGCTGGGATTCTGTCGCATCGGAGTCGTCGCCCGGGTCCTCGTCGGACCACAATCTCTCGGCAGAGCTAGCAAGAGGCTGCAACCGATCCTCCTCGGAGAGTCTCTTCCTCTTACGAGTGTCCCAAGGTAGCTTTGGGGGAAGCTCAATGTCACTTTCGCTGGTCGCGGACTCGTACGAGTCCTCCTCGCTCTCGCTGTTTGATCCCACCGCCCTGCGCTCCGTACTGAATCTTTGCCTAAGCAGCCTAGATTTCTTCTTGGCCGGCGGCAGATTGATGCTGGGGACCTTCATAGTCGGGCGATAGGACACGTCGTCTTCGAGTTCTGTGTCGGCATACTTAGGACCGAGGTTGAAACTCTCGTTAAACACTATTGGTGCAAACGTGCTATGCTTGCGAGATCGAGCAAAGTCCTTCGAGTCAGTATGCGATATACTCGCCGGGACGGGAGGAGGCAGAAGTCTTTCTCTTATGCCGAACGGGCTCAATGGCTTCACGGGTTCCGAGGCGTGATTCGCAAAGCGAGACTCGTCGCTATCAGCAGCACAATGATCATTGGCTGTGATATCAGGAGGCGCTTGTACACACATATCGTCTGACATGGCCAAATCCACGGGAGCAGCAGTCGACACGTCGCTGGTTGGCGGCTGCGACTCATTCAGGGTATCTTCTGTGATCATCAAGCCCATTTCCTGTCCATGTGGTGATTCGTCGTCCATTTCCATGCTCGCCGTGGTATCTTGCTCAGGCTCATCGTCCGGCTCATCGAAAAAGTTGAAGTCCGCATCATCCACGGCATCCTCTCCGAACTCCATGCCACCTGAGTCGTCACCAAAGAGGTCTTCCTGGTTGAGCTCAAAGTCCTCTTGACCCGAAGATCGATCCTGATCACTGTCATTGGAATGAGCGTTATTGTTTGTGTTAGACATCTCCACGCCGGACATGGCGTTGTTCGTTTGAGCGACAGAAGGCGTAGCTCCTAGATACATCTGAGCTGTTGGTGGCGCTTGAGTCATGCCGTCCGGCGGCGTAGGATATATTCCGCTGACTGCCATTTGCTGATCGAGGGCCCGCTGCATAAAGGGCGGAGAGGTCATGACAGCTTCGTCGTTCGCAGCTGTAGAAGCGTGATCCGCCGCTGCATCGGCGTCGCTCGTATTGTTCGTATTGTCAGCTTTCAGTGCGTCCTGCGCAGCCTGTTCTCGTTCACTGGCCCCTTTCAGCCATTCTTCCGCAGCCGCAAGTGGATGTTTGAAAGTGGCTTCTTCCTCAAGGCCCACCAGCCAACGGCGCCAATCAGGTTGCTTGTCCAACGCACATCCATTGAAGCTTGTCGCAGTGACAGGCGCCAAACATAGCTCCCTAGGCCAGAGACAACAGAGACCGGTAGATTCGTGGAGCTCGACCGTTGTCCATACGGTGTCCTCGCTTACATGGATGCCGTCCATTTGCAGAGCTTCCGAAACGTTGCCTTTCCAGACGTTCTCCAAGCCCACTCTCCTGGTTGTGTCCGACACACGCCTGGCAGGAATACCGTGAGGTGCGAGAATGATATCTGGGCCAGTCTGTTCAGCGCCATGATCGATAGGTAGCCATGATGCCGGTGATATCTCTGGGACGAGTAGTAGAGCTGCAGTGGGCGTGTATTCTACGTGCATTTTGACGATCGAGCCTACGTCGGCCTCGTCTTCACGTCCTGCCTCCGCATCGTAGTAGAGCCATGTCCAAGGCCCGACATGGGTCACTGCCGGATCTGTCGCAAGACTGAACGCAAGCGCGTGCTCTACCGCATCCAGAAATGTGTCCTTCGTCTCCAGCGGTATGGTCCCATCCTGAGACCCGATAGTCCCTTCCTCTACTAGATCATATTTTTCTTCCAGTTCCAACGTGTGTTCGGGATTCACATCGCCAAAGATGTAGATGTCCTGCTCCGCGATGCTGCATAGCACATTCTCCTTCCGAAGATGTGACACAGCCTTCCGCGCCTCTCTCAGCTTCTGTGTGCTTCCAACTTGTTCATCCCGCAACCGGTATAGTAAAAGAGCAGTCTCCGCGAGATCCTCTACGACGTGGATGTTCGTGGTGCAAGTCTTCAAAAAGTCCATGCTCTGCCAGGTATGGTCGGTGCTCTCAAGGCACGTCTAGGTGGTAAAGTCGTGGCGGTTTCGTGCCATGGGAGGAGGGAGCGACGTTCATGGGGTCGCTGATGTGCGAAACCGTGGTATACGACAATGCAAGACCAGGCGGTCATTGGCGTACCGAACCTCGAGCCAAATAGCTCAGCGACCGCGACACAATGAAGGTTGCAGGAAGGCGGATGCAATAGAATAGGCGAGGTAGCTTCAGGCGGCGAACCCTAGATCTACTTCGTACCTCTTTTAGCTGTCTCACTGCGGACCTGGCTCCGTAAGGGTACATAGTTCTAAATGTCCACTTTCCTCGACGAGAGCCGACCGCCTCGACGAGACAATAATCAATGGATGGTGAAGGAGACATTCGCCACTGGCAGGAGCACAGCACAGTTCAGGCACCCGAGGTCGCTCTCTTCGGCCTACAAATCACGCAAATCGACAATTGCAAAGCCTTTCGCTCCATGATGCCATTTATCCCCAGAATCAAGGAGCCCGATAGTCTGTTCCCTTGTGGAAGCTTTCCTCAATGCTCAAGGTTTACCTTGACTCCAGAGCATGCTCACAGCCTTGTGTTTCGAGCAGACTATCGGACCCACGGAAGTTGCTGTCTCCGGTCCAGATCGCTGCATTAGCTCGATGTTCGTATCGAGTGGGATCTTGCAACGCAGACGTCGAGAAGCCAGCCTGGGAAATTCGAACTTTTATCAATGTGCTCTACATCACCCACAGACGGGGGCGGAAGAGGCGCAAACGGTGAGAATGCAGAGAGTTTGGAGACTTCGCCAGCTCGAATTGTGCAAGGACCGGCTATCGATTCTTGTTCTAGACAAGGCCCGCGTGCTCGATGGGGCGGAATATGGATCTCCCTGGTTCTACGTCGCCCTGATTCGCGTGCGGAATGGGCATTGAATGCAAATCTGCTGCTTCTACACAGCTGGTGAAGTGATGCTTCGCAGCTATCTCTCTGCCTCCCTTCAGCCCTTCCTCAAGATTGCTTCTACTCCCACCAGGAACCCTCGAGGACTTCCTTAAAGACCTCTTTGCCTACACGAACGACTTTGAAGCTCTTCATCTGGCTCATCCCCTTTTCTTCCTGCTGCTACACTTGCCTGCGGCGGACTCAACTATTGTTTTCGCGCCGACAACGATAAACCTGATGACGTTTGCATCTGCATTCCCTTTAAGGATGGCCTCTGTGTATGCGATCAGTACCACTTCTACGACGGCTGCGGCTTCTATCCGCTAGTCAAGGACTGTAAAGTTTGTCCCGATAAGTGACGACCACGACTGAACATTGTCCCTATCCTAACGCCCAGACCAGAGCATCCGCGCCCACCAGAGCGTCATCCGCCCCGACCAGGGCATGCTTCTCAGAATCTTGTAGCTGGCTACCAGAATCAGGCAGCGTCCGAGGAATGACAACACAACCAGCGACGATAAAAGTGTATAGCCATAGTACGTTTTGCGTCGCAAGGAAGCAGCATCGTTGCCACGCGGGAACGCAGCGTCGGGGACGGGCTTGTCGAGAAACTTGCATAGTGGCACATAGCCGTCCTCCAACCTCATCTGCAGAAGTGGTCGCCCTTCATTTTCTGCTCTCGCAATGATACCCGCATTATGCTGTTCGTAGATTTTACGAGCGTTGTTGCGGAATTGCTCTTCGGTCTCGGCCTGGAAATAGCCCATGAACATCTCTGGTAGAAAGGCCAGCACATTGTAGGGAAACAATCGGAAGCGAACACCCCAGCGGACCACACGACTACGCTTGCTGCAGTAGGGATCGATACAAACACTCGAGAAGCTCTGGTACCACTTCTCGGTGTTCCGGAGTACGAGCACAATCTTTGCGTTTGGATATGCGTCCATCAACTCGGACCAGAAGAGCACTGCGGGGGCATCTGTGACCGCTTCGCAACCACCAAGAATTTGGTCGAAGTCTTGCGAGCTTATGGAACAAGCGTTGCCATTTTGCTGCTTCCGTCGCCATAGATCGCGCCAGGCATAGACCGATGCCGCATCATCGCCCATGTCGTGTCCGTGGTATACACGATCATAGCCGATTTTGGCCAGGGCGTTCGATATGGATTGAGTGCCAGTGCGAGACATTCCCAAAGCAAGGACACGCATTGGACGAGATCTCTCGATGGAAGTTCTCGGTGCCGTGGGCATGTTGAAGACGATGCGAATTCCCACGGGCGAAGTGAGACTTTCTTTGACGAAGAGACGGAGAAGAAAAGTTAGCCGAAGAGGAGTGAGGGAGCAGGGCAGGGTACAGTAACGTCCAACAAGTAGACTTTAGATCGGCAAACGTCCAGCGGACCTGTCTCCGCTATCTATCGCAGACCTTCAAAAAAAAGTTACAGCCGGACGCCATTCCTCTCCTCCATACTTGCGTTGCTGCGATAATGAAGTTGACAAATCAGAGTGCCGTTCCCGTGTACACAATCGCCGGTTCTTCAACAGCAAGACCTCTACCGGAATGGCTCGCACGGAAACGAAAGCGATCGCTGAAGAACGACACGGAATATGCGAATCGAGTGGAACTTCTTCAGGACTTCGAGTTCGAGGAGGCCAGTTCCTGCGTGCGCGTCAGTGCTGATGGCGAGTGGGTGATGAGCACAGGTCAGTGACATTTTGTACATCTCACAACGTACTCCGCGCTGATAGCTGACAGTGTGATGTAGGCACATACAAACCCCAGATCCACACACATTATCTACCACATCTCTCGCTCTCCTACGCCCGACATACGAATTGCCTGAATGAGACATTCATCCTCCTCTCCGACGACTATAGCAAATCATTACACCTCCAATCCGACCGATTTCTCGAGTTTCACACACCGGGCGGCCTTCACTACAGCACACGAATACCACGATACGGAAGAGACTTGAAGTACAACCGTCGGAATGCAGAGGCCCTTATACCTGCGGTTGGGGTCAACGCAGATGGCGATGGAGAGGTATTGAGGCTCAATCTAGAAGTCGGTCGATTCATGAGAGGGTATGAGGTGGATGTTGGTGGCGATGACATGAACTCGTTTGGTGGCGGAGCGCTGCAGGGAGGAATCAATGCAGGTGCCGTGAACTGTGCTGCAATCGCCGAGGAGAGTCACGGTCTTCTGGCATTTGGCACGTCCATTGGGACAGTGGAGTTCTGGGACCAGCGCTCGAGAAATCGAGTAAGCGTCTTGGGTCCTGCTGTTTCTGCTGCGGAGATGGACCTCGACAGCAGGCCTGAGATCACAGCCCTGGACTTTCACAATGCCGGATTGAACTTCGCCACGGGCAATACGAACGGAGTGGTGCGGACTTACGACATGCGATCACCGGTACCTCTACTCGAAAAGCAGCAGGGCTACGACTATCCGATCAAAACTCTGGCTTATCTCGACTCACCTTTGGCTTCCGGGAAACTTCTTAGTGCTGACAAGAAGGGCATTAAGATCTGGGATAGCACGTCTGGAGATTACTGGAGTGGCGTGGAGCCAGCAGTGGACCTCAATCATGTGGAGTGGGTGCCGGACAGTGGTATGCTTCTGACGGCGAATGAGGGCCGACAACAGCATGCATTCTTCATCCCGCAACTCGGTCCGGCGCCCAAGTGGTGCGCATTCTTGGACAACCTGGTGGAGGAAATGGCCGAGGATGCGGACGATCCGAATGCGTTCAAGTCTTCTGGCACTGGTGCTGGAGAAGTCTACGACAACTACAAATTCTTGGACATGAAGCAACTTCGCGACTTGAGCCTGGATCACTTGATAGGCACCACGAACTTGCTCCGCCCATACATGCACGGATACTTTGTCGCGCAGAAATTGTACGAACAAGCACGACTGCTCACAAACCCGGATCTGGCAGAGGAGCAACGGCAGAAGAGCATACAGGCGAAAATAGACAAGGAGAGGGAGAGCAGAATCCGAGGTACCAAGAAGGTGGCCGTTAAGGTCAATCGCAGGTACGCAGAAGCCCTGGCAGCAAGAGAGGAGGCGAACGAGCGCCGGAAAGCACAGCGTGTGCTCAGACAGGGTGGAGACGAACCCCAGAACGAATTGCCTGCCGCAGCGGAGGAGACTGCAGAGGTAGTACCCAAGGCCGCAACCAAGGGACTCGTGGACGATCGTTTCGCGGGCATCTTCGACGACGAAGATTTCGAGATCGACGAGACCAGCCGAGAATTCGCCATGCACAACCCATCCTCCGCGCCTGTCGTGGCCGCCAAGAAGACCGGCCGCACAGCTGTTGAAGAAGAGCTTCTGGACGACCGGAAGCGCAACAGCGACGATTCTGACGACAGCGACGAAGACGAGGACGCGAGCCGAGACGCCGTTTCCCGCCAAAGACAGCGCAATCCTGAAGAGTTCAACGATTCAAAGGGCCGTATCGGCTCGACATCATACAAGCGATCCGGCAAGAAGTCAAAGGAGCAACGTCAAGCCCAATCAGGACCTACAATGCGAGTGTCGTCTTCGACTCGCGGACCAAAGAAGCCTCAAGATCGAAGAGACAAGTCATTCGGTGATCTGGCATCTTCTTTGCCAAGCCGTGCGAGGAGTACAGGTGCTATGCCAGCTGGTGAGAAGCCATTCGGCGAGAAGACCGTCACGTTTGCGCCATCAAAGTCCTCGCAAGGGAAGGGGAGGCCGAGAGAGCGGTCTGATGGCGGTGGAGGTGAGGATAACGGGAGGAAGGTCGGCAGGGGCAAAGAGAGGAGGAGTGCGAGTGGAAATACGTTCAGAGGATTGTAGAATTCATGACCAACAGGAATGCTACCTCATGATGAGCTATTTGTGTCAGGCTTCATCGGCTCGGTATGTTATCGCTGCTCGTGCTGTGTTCTGCTGTCATCTTCTGCTTCCTTATCCTACTGCGATGTTCTGCTAACACCTGATGGCTGCAGCCATTTGTCTGTGGCCTGTCTGGCCGATACTGATGTTTCCTCCGCTTTGGACAAACAGTCCCAAGCTTGGAACACCATCGCCATAGCCATTATCCATAGCTTATCTCGTTCCGCCCTTAGATCGATTGAAACCGAACACGGCCTCTTCCTCTTGATCCCTGACCTTCCATGCTCTACCTTCGCACGAAGCGACGCTCTCTCTTCGACTTGAGGTACTCCTCTCTGGGTACACGAGCCGAGAAGTCTCTCGGCGCGCGAGCTGAAAAGTCTTTCCGCGGACGCGCAATCTGTGGCCGAGTCCCACCACGACGAAACCCGCGCTGGCCGCGCAACGGCTTGTCTGCCCTGTGCGCGGCGTAGTTCTCTTCACGCTGCTTGTGCCACTGCGCGACTTCGGTGCGTATCTCGCGCTCCGAAGTCGTGCTCGACTTGATGATGACGCTGTCTTGGATGGTGCGGCCCTTCAAGATGGCGAATGTGGAGTGGAAAGTGTCCATTTCGTGATTGCTGATGGCTTGAGAAGTCTCTTCAAGAATGGAGGCTTGAGTCAGGTCGATCAGTTCGGTGTCAAAGTCTCGAGTGAGATCGATCACATCTGGATCAGAGTTCAGCTTCAGCCAGGCTCGCAACACCCTCTGGTCATCCAAGTCTCTGCTCTGCAACGAAAGTAGCAATCCCAGTACCGGGGTCGCGACTTTGCAGCGGCTTGCTTCCCTCGCCACAAACGCCGACGCAACCTTTGCTGCCAGCGTAATTTTCGCCCGGTTGAGAGACCACTTGAGGCCTGACTTGTAGTACAGGTGCTGCAACAACCTCAACTCGAGATTGAAACCTGATCCGGACCGCATGCCGGCCGCTTGTTCAATCGAAGGACACAGCTTGTGAAGTCCATTGTCGATGATACTGTCGAAGCTCGCGGTTCTGGAGTCGCCCTTCATTACAACGCTGTCCATCGTCACGAATTCGACGAGACCGCGAGGTGTTCCATCTCTGTCCTTCTTGAGATCAAGACCTAGCTTCGCTGCGAAAGAAGCGACGGACTCGAAGTTGAGGAGTTCTCCGGAGGGCGTACGGGAGGCTTTGACGTCCAGAAAAGCGATGCGAATGTTCGATTCGCCTGCGGCTTTTCGCTTGTGGGCAAGTTGAAGTGCGAGGTGCAATGAGATCGTCCAAAAGATGTAAGGATTGTTCGAGGCATTCAACTTGCCCTTGAGTGCGATGTCCAGTTGCTCCTTGAGGCTCATTGTTGATGCTGACCCAAAGATGGCCGAGGCGGGTTTCATTTCTGCGAGATCGTTAAATCCATTGGACTGGTCCGAGTAAGTGCGCAACAGGAAAGCCATGATGGCAAGAAGGATCGTTGTGTGTTGAGGTGATGGTAGGACGTTCGCTCGCGTGTGAAGGGAAAAGCATCGTCAAAAATCTGTACCGCATGCGGCGAGGAAGCAGCATCATGGCATCTCTGTCACATGCACGGTTTAGCAGCTGAAGTTCACCTTGCTTCTCAGATTGTGGTAAGTGGAGCATCAAAACCCCAAAGCGGCAGCATTGTCGTGGTGGAGTGACATTGAGACATGTGAGAACGTAGGTGAATAGCCAGGTGAGCTAATGATCGTGCTTTGCTGAATTGATCACATGTCAGTCGCTTTCCAACCAGTCCGGCTCAAGTCCGTCGTCGTCCGGATCACGAGATGGCAGAGACTCAGCCTCGCTAGCGTTGGCTGCCTGGTCGGGGTCTTCCTCCGTAGCTTCATCGTCGTCCTTTCCTCCTCGTCGTGAAGTGCTGCGCGAAGGCACTGCGTGGGACGAAGTCTCCGGCAAAGGTCCCTTCTCGTCGTTGAAATCATCATCGTCAGTGTTTCCTGCGAGAAATCCGCCACCATAGTCGTCTTCAAATGTGTGGTTGAGTCGTGTACTTGCAGAGTATGTGCCTTCGGCGATGTGGACGTCTGCGTCTGGAAGAAAGCCGCCAGCTGACTCTTGTCTGTCGGTGTTATCGACAATGGATCCACCTCCTTGAATTTCCCTGTCTTCGGTCGTGAGCCCGATTTGGAGTGCACGATCAGGACCGCGCTCGTGTTCACGACCTTTCGCGTCCGGAAGAAAGTCAACAGCTCCTCCATCGCCTTCAGTATGCTCGGCGAAAAACCCTCCTCCATGATCATCGTCATCGTTATGTGCCGAGACAAGACTTGCTGTTGCATCGCGATGTCGAGTCGGCGAATTGTCGTAATCACCAACGAGACTCCCATCGTCTTCGCTATCATCATCGGCGACCTTGCGCTTTTGTCGTGCAGCTTTGGGCTTCGCGTTCAGTTCACCCATTGAGAATCGCCCAGCTGTAGGCAACACATCGTCTTCAGCAACTCCAGGGAAGAACCCTCCGGGCTGAATATCACCATCTCCCATGACCTTATCAGCAGTGACATCGTCAAGCTGTGTCTCTTCGTCTTTCGTGCCATCACCGTACGCACTGACTCGTTCCGCAATGCGCAGAGCAATCAAGAAACGCTTCCATTGCCGCAGAGCCACCAGACTGCGCGCGCGAGACTCCTCTTCAACTTGCGCATCCTCGAACCCATCTATGACTGCCCACACAGCATCTGCAAACTGTTGAGCCACGATGACTCCTTCCACGATAGCTGTGCCGTGGCGGCCTTTGAACTGGAAGCCTGTCACAGCATCGACATAGTCTACCTTCAGCAGCCGAGCAGCGTCCTTGGCCAGACGATGGCGAATATGTGTTCCTCCATAAGGTACCATGGATGGCACGTAGATGTCGAGGTTCCCGTACGCATTCCTCGGTATTCTGCCCCTTTCGACAGGTGGCGGGATGTATAACTGAGTTTGATGCGGTGCGTAGAGAGCTGTAGTACTTGCAGGTCCGTCGCCATCCGGATCTTCATCCTCGACTGAACGCTGCCGTCTGGATCGTGCCGGGACATGCTTCAAAGGCTGCTCACCTTCCTTGACCTCCCGACCAGAACGATACCATTTATCAGCACTTTTGCAACTCAGCAGATCTTGTCTTCGGTAGACCGACTCCATCCTCGGCTTCGCAGCAGTCCCAGCGTTGACTTTGCCAACCTCACGCATAGGATGGATGACCTCATTGCGTTTTAGGTGTCGTTCCAAGGCGTAGTATGGATGGTCCTTGAAGTCCAGCACATTGGTAGGCATACCTTCGCGAGCCTCTTTTTGTGCCAACTCGGCATCCTCGACCTGATCTCTATCAAGTAATCCTCCACGGCGCCGGAAGATGCGCATGGCCTTCTTGAACCATCTCGCGCCGTCATGCGACGATTCCACCCGAAATCGGCGAGTCTTTGCATTGTATGCCTTGGCATAGCGTTTGGTGACATCGCGAGCTACACAGCCACTTTCGAACGCAATGGCGTATATAAGCTGGTTCAGATCGTAGGACGACGGCGGTTCCATTTTGGAGGCTTTGTTGACGGTATGGGTGACGATTGGGTCCACCGGCAGCCACTTTTGCTGAGCTTCGTTGAATGCTTCTACCCAGTAGACTGGATACGAAAGCTTCTGCACCGGCCTTTCTCGTTTTGCTACCGGCGCTGCTTCCGGCTTAGAAGCAAATGTAGGCCGACCCAGCCGCCTCCGCACAGATGGAATCTTGCCTCTGCCGGATCCGTTCAGGGCACTGTCCTCGGGATCGCTGGCAGACTGATCGGTGTTCGATGCCGTCGCAAAAACTCGTTGCTTGACAGGCTTTCGTGGTGTTGCAGCTTTCGGTACGCTTCCAAAAGGCAGGGGCTGGAGTGAACATACCAGTCGAGCTTGAACTCCGACCGCACGAAGTAAAGCACAGAAAAGTTGGTTGCCCGTGTCCTGAGAGCCCTCCATATCCTTGGCTGCTCGTATGAAGTCAGCTCGGTCCATGGGGTCGGCATATTCCCCAACAATGTCACCATCCTCTTCCACAATCCATCGTGGCTTGATGAGCCCGCGAGCAGTCACTCGGTATTCCGCTGTGAAAGAATCAATAGCTTGTTGTAGTCCATCCACAAATGACCTGTTGCGCTGGAATTGAGAGAAATTCGGCTTGGGATTCAGATACGATATGGTCTTTGCGGTGAGCAGAGGCCGTAGGTGACGCTGTACGACGGCGTTGTTGCACCATTCGTTCAGATATTTGACATGTCCCAAAAGAC
The DNA here is from genome assembly GCA_026122155.1 of Zymoseptoria crescenta. NCBI lineage: Eukaryota > Fungi > Ascomycota > Dothideomycetes > Mycosphaerellales > Mycosphaerellaceae > Zymoseptoria > Zymoseptoria crescenta. The sequence continues at coordinate 42,307 of JALRMM010000083.1, read as the reverse complement.
ATAGAACATGTAGCTTGTGAACCATCAAACGGTGTGCTTTCTCGGCGAATGTCGCGGGTTTTCTTCGATTGGCCTGGCCGGACCGTACAGAAACATCCTCCGGCTTGATGGAGATGGCAAGGTCCTCAATGCCGTCTGGCTCGGGAGAACTTGAATGCTCCGCAGCATGCTCGAGGTCAACATCTTCGAATTCGAAATCGCTGGCATCAGATTCGGACGAGTCTTCGACTGTTTGCACGTGCTTTGCAGGATTCGCTTTAGTTCCAGGCTGACTCTCGGCCAGCTTCTTTGCAGGCTTCGTCGTTAGCTGAGAGGTGCTGTCATATGCAATCCGCCGTTTCTTCGTGGGCGGCGGATTGACATCTTCAGGGAAGCCTTCGACCTCAGCCTCAGCCAACATGGATTGGAAGACATCGGGAATGTCGTCAGGGCCGCCGCGAGACCGTGCGGATCTTCGAGGAGGAGTCGCCTTGGCCCGCCCTTTGCCCTTCCCTCTACTCGGCGCCATGGTCGATGATGAGCATGTTGCTTTCCCACCCAATGTTTGTGTGTTGTTGATCACGGAAGCACTCTTTCCTTGATGACGTCGATTTTACGTGAGGCTCGGCGGTCGGCTCAGCTCGGGCAGGCGGCCCGTCCCTAACAGCAACTCAAACTTGAACTTCTCATCAGTCATCACACGACAGGGCATAAGTACCTTACGATTCGAAAGACGGCCGGTCGCCACTCGTCTCTCACCCAGCGGAGCTCCAAGAAGGATCCAGCTTAGCTACTCACTCACCTGCTGTACACGACGGCCACCCAAGGCGCCTACCCGCACTTGCGATCTTCGCCATTGACGATGGCGCAGGATGTACCTAACGGGATCGCTGAGCGAATGACCACCAAGGCCCTTGATACCGCTGAGCTTCCGCCGGATCGCCCGTCACGCATCGTATCCCGGTCGCGTTTACATCTCAAGTCCGATCTATGGACATCACATTCGGAGTCCCAACCTGCTCGGAGTTTTGCCACTATACCAAGATCTCTGTACACAAGGATATTACCTGCACCTGCTCTGCAATAGTCAGGCCGCGTGTGGACAGCAGTGCGCAGCACCAGTCTCGTGGAGCTCAACAAGAATCCAACATGCATGTTGCGACTCTTCGCGAGTCGTGCAATTCATCCACAGTGCTTCTTCACCTGATAAATAGGTATGTACGGCCCTGCATCTTGGCACGCTGCTGAACATGAGTCGCACCGCGGGAAGATCCATCGCCCATATCACATGGAATGGACCCTAGCAATTCCTGGTATTGTTGCGAGCCCTGCAGGACAAGATGTTGAAGTTGCATGCAACAGAGCAAGAAACCCATTACCAACCACGCTGTGGACCCTGCTTGGCCAGCAGGGCGAGAGGGATCACAGTATTGGCTCGCATGTGCGCACCACGCGCGCAACCATCTGGTCGGTGAGCAATATTGCCCTGCATCTTTTGCTGCTTTGCCATGGAGGTGGTCCCTGTTCTCGCGGTCCTCGCGACGACTCAAAGCAAGGGATGGCTCACAATATCGCTTCCAGCCGTCCCAGCGCATCCATCATGACTCCGTTGAGGCTACTCTCACGACGCGCGAGCGACGACGCTTCGCTTACATTGAGGCCATACATCATTCGTCGCGGCAGTTGCGCTTCGCTTGTACGCCTTGTAGATCGCAAGCCGTGGAGAACGGCCCAAAATTTACAGTGGGTCAGTAATGACATGATGCGTGGGATGGCTATCTCCACAGTCCGTGTCGAGATCCGCTCATGGCACCTGCGAGCAAAACACGATTGGCGTGGAGCGCCTTGCGGGGACTGATCGCGACTCGTTCGCTTCAAGGAAGTCGTCGAGAATCTCGTGCTAGTGCAGATGTGATTTCGCTGACAGAGGCAATTTTAATAGGGACCACGTGCTCATCAGCTTCTGATCGACTCTCTCACACCAATCTTTCTCGTTGTTGGCTCGTGGTGGTCTTTCAGCTGACCGACAGAATCACTGCTCACTTTTCTATCCATGTTGCTTCCTCCTACCTCTTTGCTTGCACTGGACAAGTGGCGATCTGTACAGGGAATATCCATCCAACCCCGTCTCGAGTCTCGACACGGCAAACCGTCAATGCCACGTCATGTCTGTTGTGGATAAAGTTCACCTCGCAGAGGCGATGCGGCTCAACTGAGCGTCCGCTAGGGGGTTGGCTGCCTAGTGCAGGAATCTTTAAGCATGATCGACCTGCATCTAATACAAATCCGGTCACTACACCTAAACCCTATCTTTTGGCAACCCGTGCACTCAACAATGCGGACTTTGATCGGATCTTCGTCCGGTGAGCGCGCAGATTCCTCATTCGAACGAAAGAATGCACATCTATCGACGATGCTGTGACGATGTTGCCTGAACAGATCCGCACGCAGCACAGGCGGACGAAGCACGCAGTACGCAGGCATATGTGTATAAAGGTAGGCAGATGTGCTCTCCATTGTTCAGTATCATCCATCATCCGTCTCCTCCAAGCTCATCTTTGCATTCCGTTCCCGACCCATAACCCCTCACAATGAAGACCACCTTCTCAGGGTTGGCTCTGCCGACTCTTGCTCTGGCACTCCCCCAGCTACTCACAAGTGCGAATTCAGGGCAAACCCTAGGGCTGCCCACGGTTGGCGGTCTCCTCAACGATGTCACCGGCCTCATTGGCTCTGTGGCCTCTTCAATAAACCCCAAAAACAAGCGGCCAGAGCCAGGATACGAGTTCATTGCACCCGGGCCGGGTGACTCAAGAGGTCCATGTATGTTTGAAGTTCTGCATGCATATCCTATCGTTGCTATTACTGATACATAACGTAAGGTCCCGGGTTGAACTTGCTCGCGAACTATGGGTATTTGCCCCGCAACGGCCATGTCACATCGAGCCAGGTCATCGAGGCCGTCTCACGCGGTTTCAACATGGGCGCCGACCTTGCAACGGTCCTCGCCGTGTTCGCAGTCCTCTCGGACGGCGACGTGAAGACCCAGTCATGGTACCTTGGCGCCGGTCCAGGCAGTGTTGGCGGCTTGAACCGTCACTCGACCGTCGAGGCCGACATCTCTCCCATGAAGGAGGACTTCTACAACGGCTGTGGTGATAACCATCACATCTCATCCCGCATGTTCAAGCAGGCCGTCGAGTTCGTCAAGGAGGATCCCAAGAAGGAGTTCAGCTACGATGTCATGCGACGACAGTACAGCGCGAACGCGGCCTTCACCAAGAACAACAGTAAGTTCATACCATGTGTCCGCTATTGCGACTCAAGAGCCTAACAATTTGCCAATCAGACCCATATATCTACTACTTCCCGTTCCCGTCCATTGTGTCGGTGGTAGCGTTCAACTTCTATCCTGAGTACTTCTCCAACGGTACATACGGTGCAGGCGGCACAGCCAACTACGAGTCCATCTCATCCATTGTCGGCGCCAAGTACGACCCCAACAGTGGCGAGTACGAGTACGTGCCCGAGAGGTGGCCCGAGAATTGGTACCGTCGTGCCACACCATATGGTGCCGTCGAGGCTTTGGCCGATGGCTTCACTCGCATCTATCCGGCCAACCCCGTCGCCATGGCTTTCCCACAAATCGGGACACCCAACCTCAACGCCTCGACCCTCCTGTGCAACGCCTTCGGGGGCATCAACTCGATCACACCTCTGGCGCTCGCTGGCGCAAGCCGCACCGCCGTCGCTGGTCTCACCTGGGCCGTTGATGAGCTCCTCAAGGTCGGCCTCGACGAGACCACACTCGGATGCCCCAAGACCACCATCAGCCAGAACTTCATGCCTGATGAGAAGGGTGGTCCGCTGCAGCCACCGCCAATCCAGGCCAAGAACAACGGCAACAATGTCTACAACAAGATCTACCACAGGACGGCGCCGAAGCAGCAGATTTGCGACATCGAGGCGTAAGGGCAATGGTTCGCAAGACGATGGATGTTGTAATACTACGCCACGGCAGTCAGTCTCCTACCGGGGCTCTGATGCATGAAATGATGATTTTATGATGGTCGAAGGAAATGTACAGTATAATGGACAGCATGTTCGAAGGAATTCGAATGCATCTGTGGAGACAGATTTGTAACTTCATGAGCAACGAAAGTCATCAGTATCTTTGCGCCACTATCGTCGTTGTTGTGATACACAGAAACACTGTCGGTCCTCCAGAACATTTTCTCAATTCGTTGGAGTTTGCGATTGGTCGCTCATACGAAGCATCTGCGCAAAAGAACAGCTTCTCGACGGGGACATCGACCTTCGGTATCATGCCGCTTGGTATTTTTCAGACTCCTCTCCCGGCTGCGATGAAGAATGTTGTCGGCAGAAAGCAGTTCGTGTCCATGCCAATGTGATGTAAGTTAGAAGCTCTCGTGTCAGATACGCGTCAATTTAGAAGTTGCGCCACGTGCGGCGGGGCGTGAAGCGCAGGGATCCTCCATCAATCGTTTGTTTCTCTTGCCAAACAACAACTCTCTCTCTTGTCTTGGATGGACCTTTCAAAACATCTCTTTCACTAACGACCGTCTCCCATAGTACACCGTCGCCCAGCATGGAGAACTAGTAAGTCGCACGCTCGAGGGTTTGGAAAGCGGGACGCACACTGACAACGACCCCTCCACAGCCAGAAGATGGAAAAGGTCGGCGAGGGCACCTACGGAGTTGTGTACAAGGCGCGCGACCTCAGCACACCGGAGAATCGCATTGTCGCTCTGAAGAAGATCCGTCTCGAAGCAGAGGATGAAGGCGTGCCGTCCACAGCCATTCGCGAAATCAGTCTGCTCAAGGAGATGCAACATCCGAACGTACTGCGCCTGCTCAACATTGTCCACGCCGACGGTCACAAGCTCTACCTCGTCATGGAGTTCCTCGATCTGGATCTGAAAAAGTACATGGAGTCGCTGCCTGTGAGCCAGGGTGGTCGCGGCAAGCCGTTGCCAGAGGGTGTGCTAGAGACCACAGGACATCTCGGCTTGGGAGCACAAATGGTATGACTCGCTCCGTGCGAGAGGACGACACAATACAGACACTGACGACCTGCAGGTTCGCAAATTCACACTCCAGCTTCTGCAAGGCATCCGCTACTGCCATTCTCACCGCGTCCTCCACCGCGACCTCAAACCGCAGAACCTCCTCATCGACCGCGACGGCAACCTCAAAATTGGCGACTTTGGTCTCGCTCGCGCTTTCGGCGTTCCCCTCCGCACATACACCCACGAAGTCGTCACGCTATGGTATCGCGCGCCGGAGATTCTGCTCGGTGGACGACAGTACAGCACAGGGGTGGACATGTGGTCAATCGGCTGCATCTTCGCGGAAATGGCGACTCGCAAGCCTCTGTTCCCTGGCGACTCGGAAATTGACGAGATCTTCAAGATCTTCCGCATCCTGGGGACACCGAATGAGCAGGACTGGCCGGGTGTTACGTCGTTCCCTGACTTCAAGTCTTCATTCCCAAAGTGGGAGCGTAAGCAAGATGAGGAAATGGTGAACGCTGAGGGTGTGAAGATTCTGGGAGACGAGGGACTGATCTTGCTCGAGAGCTTGCTCGTGTTCGACCCTGCTGGACGCGTGAGTGCGAAGCAGGCGGTGCATCACCCGTACTTCGACGATAACAACGGGCAGTTCGTGCGAGGGCCGAATGGATATCAATGAGGGAATGAAGGGGGAGACGAAGAGACTATGGCATGGACTACACGGCGGGTTGAAAGACACCGGAGATTGGGACGGGAGGTAAGAGCATGTTTTATACTATCTCCTCTGTGAACACGGGCCGTCTGGACGATGGCAATGATTTGGGCAGATGGTCAAGAAAGGCGTTATCAGGTGCACAGCAGGGCTATGGTATGCCGCGCCACGACGAAGGCGAAACGGCACAGGAGTTATGCATGCGAGATGCTTCCCTTGAATGCGACAGAATAATCATTTGCAACTTTTCTGTCTAACCTCCACATGTCTTTTGATCCATTTCGCTTTTGCTCGTGACTCTATCGTTGATCCCAGCGCGTGACACTCGTAATTCATTCCAATTTATCCCTCATTCACAGCACCGCCTTTCCGTCCGCGGGGAGTCAATACGCCTTGAGAATCTGGCCCGCCTCGAATGTATCGCCAGACTCCAGCTTCTGCCATCCATCGACGGTGCCAACCTCGACGCACACCATCGTCTTGTATCCGTCCTTTGGCTCAAAGTCGCTCATGCCCTTTGACTTCTCGATCCAGGGGTTCCACACCACCGTATCGTCGAGGTTGTCGCGGATGACGTCGAGATGCGGCTTGCCGTCTTGCACCACGGAGGTCGTGTCTTGCTTGATCCCCTTGTAGACGCGGTCGACTTCGCCTGCGATGGAGACGTTGGCCGGATCCTGCTTGTGTTCGGTGGCATTGAGCATCTTGTCGATGTAGGTTTCGCTTCCGAGGCCGGTAATTTGGGTGCGTGTGATGTCCTATTGTGCAAATTAGCTCAGCCGAGTCTCCGTCTTCTATACGATGTGCACCACTCACGTTGATCAAAAAGTACGAGTGCAGCAAGAACTGAAACTCGAAGCTCTCCTTGCCGGAGTTGCTCACGTTCAACATCGTCTGCAGTCTACCATCCTTGGACAGCGTCACGCTGTACACGAGAGCGAACTCGTAGGGCCATGCCTTCTTGTGCTCGTCGCTGAGGCTGTTGTGGGATAGACCGAAATCGAGCTTGACGCTGTCATCACCGCCTTTTGCCAGCGAGCCGGACTCGGACGACGACTTTCCTAAGTACTCCCAGGTCGAGTTGCGGGCGAAGCCGTGTTGAGGGAGGGCACCTGTAGCGTGGTCTTTGGGTGGAGGTCCGAAGTTCTAGTATCGTCGTTAGTACGGATGCTCTGAGATTTCGTTTGCCCTCTTGATTGTTGACTGTCGCCAACGTACCGGCCAACAGATCGGGATTCCACCTCTCACTGGCTTGCTGCCGTCCAACTTCGCGGCGGTGCTGAGCCAGAGCCTCTCTTTCCCATTGGTCTTCCAGCTGATGACTGATGCGCCGTACAGGAGGACCTCAACGGAGTCGCCGGTCGGTAAGGTAGCGATCACTCTGCCCTTTTCGGCGTGCACTGAGGGCTGCGGACCGGTGGTCGAGGGCGAAAGGGCGGAGGGCTTGTTTGGACGATCTTGTTTCGAAGTCAGCTGAGCATGAACGCGATCGGAAGATTCGAGCTATACTCACCCATGATTGTTGTCTTTGAGGAGACGAGATGAAGTTGGGTGTTGATCGAGGACAAACAATGGTTCATTTTGGCCATGATGTAAGGGAGCTTACCTTGGGAGCTTGGGGGAGCTGTCGGCCTCCACTTATTTTTGATGGGCTGCCAATCAATATTTGAAGCCAATTTTGATAGAGGGATGGCCCTGGGCTGTTTCAAGTCGACCTCACCTGCTTGCTGCACTCTTGCCGAGAAATGGTCCAGGAGTATCTGCACCAACTGCTGGGCAAGCCGTACTCGCAGCCGGCAAGTTTGAAAGTGAGCATGTGTACAGACGACCTCATCACATCGCAATACGCTCACTCCTTCACATTGGCAGAAAAATCGATATCATTCCCACGGCCCTATACATTCAAGATAAACCTGAGCTCAAGCCATGATCTACATACAATGTTGCATCACCGTCACGCCTCTCGAGCATGATCGCTCTCTCAAGCGTTACCAACACACCCCTCAGACATCCCGGCCCCGTCTCTCCGCCTCAAAAATCTCCTTCCTAATCTCATACAACACGTCATCAAATTCCCTCTCGTCCTCGGGCTTGCCAATGATCATTTTCTTGCAGTCCGCCAAAACACCTCGGAGACGGCCAAGAAGACTAGCTGGCTGCACGACTTTCTTACTGCGCGAAGCCGCCGAGTGTTCCTGCGTGAGCTGCTTGTCTGGACTGGCAGCTTCGTGGTCGCTGTCGGGCTCAGGCTGCTCCGTCTGGGATTGGCTCTGCGAACCGGCTGCTGAGCCGCTGGAGCGAGTTGATGTACGAAGTGCTGATGATTCGCCTTGGGATTGTCGAGATGCTTTCGACTTGCGCTTCTTACGCGATTTGCCGGGAGCAGGTGTATCTTCCACGCGGCTGACGCTAGACTCCACCGGTTCATCGACGCTGCCTGTGCTCAAAGCTGAAGCTCGTCGCTTGACGCCCGATGTAGCTTCTACCTCAGCGGCCTTCGATATTTCCTTGCTCTCGGCCTTCTTCCCCTTCTTGGACCGCTTGCCTCGAGAGCGTTGCGCATCTTCAGTCGCGATCTGGCTTGCGGACATCTGTCTGTTGGTTGTGACGACCACCTGGGGCGAATATGGCTTGCCCTTCTTCTCAGGTCCTGGTGTTGGAGAACGCACCGCTTGGCTGCTTGCGACGACGATCTCATCCTCGATATAGTCATCTATTTCAGGTTCCTGACTTCGGCTCAGGAGTCCGGTCCAGAACGTCTTGAATGGTGATTGCTTCTGCTTCTTTGCTGAAGACGCCTTCTCGGCACCGCGCTTACGTTTCTTACTTTCGTGATGGCTCTTTGGAGTGCTCGAGGTGGAAGCCTCGGAAGTGACTTCATTGGGGAGTTGAATCATCGAATCCTCGATCCTAGACGGCGTCGGTGGCATGTCCTCCAGGCTTCCCAACGAGATCGCAGGCTCAGGTGTCCCCCTCGATGCATTTCTCGGAGAGCTTTCCACGACCGTAGTCTCGTCGACAGCAGCCGCAGCTTCCCGTTGAAGCTGATCCGCTGGTAGCACTGTGTCTGAAGGCAGATCTGAGCCTAGAATTGGAGCAGAAGGCTCGAGCTCAGATTCGACATTAGCAAGTTTGTCGTCAATGGCGTCCTCTTCGGCGGCTTCTGGCTCCCCACCGGCACGCGACTGCGTTTGCTTCTTGCTGTCATCGTCTCGCGGGGGTGATGAGGGAGGATCGCAGTCTGTATCATAGGCGTCTTCGTCGTCATCATCGTCCAGCTCCGCATTTGAATCGCCGACCGCACTAGCACGAGGAGTCGGAGATGACGGAAGATCATCACTCATGGGGTTCGCATCGGTAGGCCCCGTCGGAGTCACTTCAACGCCCTCATTCGCTGTGTGAGGCAGGCCAGGAGTAAAGTTCAACTTCTTCGCAATGTTCTTGCGCGCGGCACTTGATTTCACGGCAGGACTGGAGGACATTCCTGGGAACATTTGCGCGTCTCCACGCTGTCTCTCCTTGACCTCCCTCTGGTGCTCGGTCAAGACTTGGGATTCCTCGCTGTTGTGCGAGACGGGCGAAGAGTCGATCGGAGCGAATTGGATTTGAGAGTCATCGTGGCGGAGCTTGGGCAAAGTCTTGGCTGGAGTGGAACGAGTGGAGGAAGACCCTAGAATCGCAGCGGCATCGTATGGGAGTCCATGCACGGCCAGGTGCTGCTTGATCAGGAAATTCTCCGGAGACTGATTTCGTACGGGTCTAGGTGTGGAGCGAGGCGCCGGGGAGAACTCGAAGCGGGATGCAGGGACGGCTGTGGGCTGCGAGTCGGCGAAATCTGGCAGCGATGCTACCTCCATATCGACTCGGTCTTCGGGAAAGCCAGGAAGAGAGAGCTCAGCTTGTCCACGCCTTGCACGGAGAACAGCCAGGAGCTTGGGAGGGTACTCTAGGACCCCTTCATCGCCGAACGATGAATTCCAAAGGAGAATCGTGCTGTTGACAATTTCCTTGCTAGGGCTCGAGAAAGCAGAGGTCACTAGTCGGTCGACTGATTTCAGCAGCGCACAATCTTTCTTAGGAACGCTTTTCAGTAGCAAGGCGGTGTCTGACCAAAGCCGGTCGACTCGAGAAGCAGCGATGGTCTTGTTTGTAGCTCCGCTAGTCAGATATACCAGCCGTCGTACGTCTGCAATCCAAGCCGAGAGACCTTTTTGAATGTTTGCTAGGGCAGAGGACAAGATCGCAATCGGGCATCGACGCAGAAATTTCGTGAGTGCGGTAAAGACCTCGTCCAGAAGTGTTGCAGAATCCCCACAGATGTTCTCCGCCTCGCGGTATGATCGGTCAAGAATGCGATCCACTGCTTTATAGACGTAGTCAAAGGGATCAAGCGAGGCATGCTTTGAAGTCTCCAGGCTGACGACCCAGAGCGCCTTCCTGCTGGACTCGAGCTCTTGTCGACTTTGTGGCCAGTTACCATGACTCAGTAGCCCCGCCGCAATGTGCAACAGCGTCGACACGGGCAAATCATCCATGCTTTGAATCAAAGACTTGGCCAGAGGCTCCATCACACCCAGGGCCACGCCTCCGTTGCCTGCGTGATTTTTGGCTGACTTGCAGGCAGCCTCCAAGAGATTGCAAGCAGTCGCCAGGCAGTCCGAGGGTGAGTGTGGCAGAGCCAGTCCGTCCCCAAGTATGTGAAGTGAAGTGCGAAGAGTCAATCCCATAACGCTTGTATCATGGGTGGTAGTCGATGACGAAGAGCCTTCCAAGACTTCAATAGTTCTGTTCGCGACACATTTCCAGACAATGCCAGAGGCCCGATCGGACACGCCTTCTTGTTGCAGACTTGCGCAGAACCGCGTCGATCGATACAGCAAACCTAGTGTGGAAGCGGACGAGTTTTTGGCGGTTGAGAAGAGATGCAAGAACCAAGCCGCAAAGTCGTCGTAGTAAGGGTCCATCTGGAAGGCGCGGGGAGGCTGATAGTAAAGCGCAAATAGGAACGCGAAGGGCGGGTGAGCGGACAAAGCGTGCTTCGAGCTCCGATGCGATGGCGTCGGTGCGGCCTCCAGTTCGTCTGCACTGGTCCGTGAAAGTATGTCGTCTCCAAAGTGGCCAACGCCTATTGCTGCCACGGTGGTCTCGAGTAACAGACGGTACCGCACGACCCACACAAAGTCCTCCATGTCTTGTTGATCCTTGGTCGTGGAATTCCAGATACGCCGGAAACAGTTTACCAGTTGTGCAATTGCCTCCTTGAGTTCATTGGAGGCTTTGACTTCCTGACTTCCCGCCTCAGACACTGCTTGCAACATCAGACGCCATGTGTCGTCGACCAGCTCGTTGTTCTGCGCGGGCGACCACATGCCCGCGATGACCATGGGCTCCAGAACTTTGATGACTTTCCCCAGGCGAGACCGTATCCATCGAGAGTCGAGCTTGGGAAGATTCGCCGGCGTGATGGCGTCGGGCTCCATAGCAGCATTTATGTTCCAGACGCCAGTCCTGCTTTGAAGTAGTCCATGGAGTACGCGACATGCGTTGAGCTGCCCTCGGCTGCCGGCTTTGATCATCTTTGTTAGGATTGGGCCGACATACAGATCCCAGGCCGGATCCAATTCGTCGTGCGGTAGTGCTGGCCGTAGTGCGTAGTGAAGCAAGTTACAGTAGCTGTCCAGTGCGAATTGCCGTAGGTACTGCGCAGTCTTGTCGTTCCCGCGCTTTTCCAAGCCTACCACGATCGGAACAGTCAACATGGACCGCATTGTCTCCGTAGTGGACGAATCTGGCATGACTGAGAACACCAATTTGTTCCAAGCCATATTCGCTTGGTGTTTGACCGCCATGTCGCCCGAGTTCAAGCATTTCTGCAGAGTCAACAACCAGGTTCTGAACTTCGGCCATCTGTCGATTGGTTTCCGCTTGCAACGGAAGAACATGATGACTGCTGACCAAATCCGAGGTACCAACGGAGCCAGCTCTTTGTCGCCGCACATTTGCATCAGTCGCAGGTTGACGAAGTCTCCGTAGCTCTGACCGCCTTCCATCTCTTTCTCGCAAATTTCGTGCAGGATCTTGGTTGCCTGCTGGTTCGTTCCCAAGGAGAGGGATGCTTGCGCACAGGCCTCGATCGCTCGGTTGCGGACATCTTTGACACTACTCATCATGCCATGGAACATATGCTCAATCCAGTCACGCATCCTGCTCAGCATCGTGCTGGGTACTTTCTCGATGAGTCTCTGGAATATTATGAGGCGGCCAGAAATTGCAGTGTTACCAGAGCATCGAGTCTCGATTGTTTGCAGCGCGGTGACGAGCTTGTCCACCCTTGATGCATTCAGTGTGCTCAGATTGTAGCGCTGCTGGCAAAGAATGAAGAGATGGCTCTTCACAATAGATTTCGGCGTGTCGGGCTGCTCCAGGACAAAGATGGATCGGTCGATGATGAAGGCTCTGAAATCATCGTCCAGTGCCTCTGCAACGTCCGGGTTGTGTAGGAGGGCGCACGCGAGCTGTAACGATTGAGTGACCATGTGCGAGTCAAGCTTGCCATTCGAATCCTTCCAAGCCATGTCCCTGGTCATGAACTGCATCAGAACGTGGATCTTCTCCACGATGGCCTGTGGCTCCGGAACGCCGTCATATGTTCTCAAGGCTCCATTAAACGCGAGATACGCGTCCCGTCGCCCATCACGCGAAGCACCTCCCAGCAGAGCAATGACCGACTGCAGCATTGCTCGGAAGCTGCCGGGTACTTGGGGAGAGAAGAAGGTGATCTTGGTCTCAAGGTCTTCCGGAGTCAAAGGCAGAAGCTCGTTCGATGGCTTCAAAATGGACTTCAGCGGTTTGGAAGCACGGATCAGTGACGGTTTTCTGGCGAAGTGAGGTCTCGGAGAGCCCGTATGCGCGATTTGAGGATGGTACGTCGGGTGGGGTGAGAAATCGACCTTTTTTGCTGCGGTCGAGCCTCGAAGCTGTGAAGACGTCGGTGATAGTCTTGGAGGCGGCGTGTCGGTCGATGACTTCGATGTGGCTTTGGTGATCACGGCGCCCGGCTCTTGATGGCCTTCGTCGAGGAACCGCAAGGCATCATCGACGTCGGCGGAAACGTCTCTCGGTGGTGTCGGCGGCCTGGCGAACATGGAAGAGAAGACGGAGGACGAAGAGACCGGCGACGACATGGTTCCTGCATCCAAAACAGAAGCTGATGATCAAGACAGCGCAATCATATCGTACAATGACCTCTATACGCCTGCTGGTGGTGGTGCAAGACAGAGGTGGTAGAAAGGGCGATGGACGAAGATGGAGGGTCCGCTAACGTCGCGTGAAGCGCGAATTGGGAAGGGAAGACGCGTCTCGTGATTAATTGGAGGTTGGCAAGAGCGGGCGAAAATCTGGTGCCTCAGGCATGAACACCGAATGTCTGGACGACCGGTCAAGCCAGACGGCCATCGACAACACTTCAACATTTGATAACACAACCAGGCGCAATCCTGACAACATACACCAACTGTCTGCTCTCACTCCAAGAGCTGCTCAAACACGCACGGCGGCAGCGATGCAATCCCAACATGGAGGCGCAGCTGGCACTGCAGAAGTGGACCGTCTTTTACGGCAACTAGAAAAGAACCTCGAAAGCGCGGAACTCTCGATGAAGCGTGAGCTCTCTCCGTCCACGTGGCCTTGACGGCGTCTTGCTCATGAGATCTGCAGAAGAGCAAGACCTACTGAGTCAAGTAAAGGTTCTTGGACGCAACGCAGACAATGCCGGCCCGATTTTTGCAAAGCGCGTAAGTTGAGCTATCACGTGAACGCAATTGGCAGATGTTCATCGCATCTTCCAGGGCATCAGCCTACTTTCCAAGTATGGGCTGGATCGCGAGGAAGCCGTGGACCCATCTCGCGAAGCTCTACGATGCCTGGCAAACGCCCTTTTCCTCAACGAATCATGCCGTCAGATATTCGTAGATCTTGGATATGCACCCAAAGCTGCGGCCAGGCTCAGAGTCGACGATCGCGACACCGAATTCCTTATTTCCCGAATATTGCTCCTTCTGACATACAACACTCGCGTCGACTTTGTCGCCCTCATTGATCACCACCAGCTTGCGGAAAGCATCAATCACCACATCGCCAGACACGCAAGGACGTTTTCCAAAGCAGGGCGCACGAACTCTGTGACCTCACCGATGCAAGATATGTCGATGGTGGAGACTGTAAAATTGGTATTCAACACTACACACCATTACCCTGATCAGGTATCGAAGTTCACGCCATCGATCGAGCCATTGATCAAGATCATCTTGCATTGCCCACTGCAGAAACAGCCACTTCAGCCACCGATCACATCCGCCGTCAATGCGCTATTGGCAATTTTGGAACTTCAGGCCGCGGAACGCCAGACGAAGGTGGAGCAAGAGTCTAATGCGAGTGCTTTGTTTCCACAATCTGACCCGCAACCCGTGGTCGAGCGTTTGACTTTCATTCTGGACGGCACCATCCGGCATCAATCCGAGAAAGACCTCGACCAGGCGGCGAGACCTCTGTGTACTTTGTTGAGACTGATCTATGCGCTTGCGAAACCAGACATCAAGTCTTGCATGCAACAGCTGCTTCTTCCTACCGCCGAGGATCGCGAAAAGCCACTCGGACAAGGCGACACGCTGTCCTCTCGTCTATTACGACTTTCTTGCTCGCCAAATCTTCCAACTCTGCGCGACGAAATCTCGAGCCTTCTGTTTGAGCTCAGCGACAAGGATGCTGACAAGCTGATCAAAAACATCGGATATGGTTTTGCATCAGGCTTCTTGACAAGCCACAACATTCGGATAAAGAGCGATGCAAAGGGGACTGGTTCTTTGAAAACCGGTAAGGATCGAGTGAACGGAGCCTATGTCAATCCAGTCACTGGACAGCGACTGAGCGCAGAGAAAGCAAATGCACCGAAAGTCGAGGAAATGACAGAGGGGGAGAAGGAGCGCGAGGCCGAGAAGCTCTTCGTCCTCTTCGAACGTCTCAAGGCGACTGGCGTGATGAACGTGAAAAATCCAGTGGAGCAGGCTATTGACGAGGGGAGATTCGAGGAACTGGACGACTGAACCCTCTGGGAACCAAATCATTGAGTATTCTGATATCTATACTGGGTGTACTTCGAGAACGCTGGCCAATCTTGAGCGGTACCACTCTCTTTCCTGGCCGGAAACAAAGGCAACGCCATGTACACGACAGGGCGTGTCGTACACCTTTTGTCTTTCCACATGTGAAAGCTATTATACTCAAAATCTTCTTCTTTGTTCCGGATGACTTCGGCGCGAGACTCCGCATGGACTTCCTGGACTAACGCTAGCTAATTCTGGCATGTGTTCTCGACGACATATGACATGAGATTCGCTTTGTGCGACTGAATGGCAAGCAAGCAAACATCTCGATATTATGTGCAGCACAGTCTTCCTCGATAGGTCTCTTTCCAAACCCCTGAGACCTCAACAGTGCCTCCCACTTCAGGATCCGACGCCGCTCTGGACCATCGGCCACCATGCTACGGCTGTCGCACATCTCAATGGACTCTGCATCCCAGTCCTCGCTGGTGGGGACTGCGTCGCCCTCGAACTGGCTTTCGATCTCAATCGCATGCAACGGGATCGTCTCAACCCAATTCGCTATGCGGACGTGGTCGACCGGACCTGCCTGCTCCCTCTCCTCGCTGATGCGATAGCCGTCATCTGGATAGTCCAAGAAACCCGAGGCAAGCTCGGCATCGCGCAGGTCGAGCCCGGTAGCTAAGGCAGCTTCCTTGGCCTCATAGTATTCTTCTTCTGCTTTGGCAAGTTCCTGCGTCAGACGTCGAGTCTCGTTGAAGTGGCGGAGATACATCTCCTGGATATCCTCGACCGCTTCTCCGGATTCAAGCCTTCGCTGGTGCCGGGCTTCCTCTTCCTCGAACTTGTCGAATCGATCTTCGAAAGCGCGATCGGCTTCGTCCGCCGCGGTTGCTTTTTTCCCGAGAGCGACTCTAGCCCAAAATTGTTGGCCACTCTTTGCTTTCTCGCGGATTTGCTCAGAAGAAAGGTCCTCGTCGTCTAAGTCGTTAGTAGAACTCGAGCCTGTTCCAGAAGCCGCGTCTGAACAATCTGTCCCGAGGTCTGAATTCGACGAAAGCACTGCCAGGAAAACTGCCGTCTCGGGTACAGCTCCCTCCCTCTTCAGCGGAGTGGTGGGTTGGACTAGGCCTTTTTCTGCGAAGCGGTGTGCAAGGAGGCGGCACAGCTCTGCTCTCAAGTTTTGGAGAGTGTCATCGAGGGCCTCCATCTCCGGTTCCGCTTCTATCTGCTTAGCATCGGCCTTGTCCATCCTCCGGCGTAGCTTTCTTATCTTTGCATACAAGCTCCGGACGTCCTTTGCCATCGTCTCGTTCTCGGCGATTCGTGCCTGCTCCACCTGGTCGTTCATCTCGCAAATGGCACGCCACCACTGAGACTTCTCCTCCCGCAGAGCATTGAGACGTCTATCCAAAAGATGACGTTCCTGTTCGTGTGAGCGAATGGTCTCCGCCAGGTCCCCCATGCGCTCGAGCTGCTTCCCAGCGATGCAGAGCTTGCTAGTCCGCGACCTTCTGCTCGTCGGGTGACAAATCCGCTTGATGATACGCTTGCATCTACAGAGTTGTGCTCGGCCGCATTGCGCCATTGCGCCCTTCAGTGTTCGACCGACCATTTTCAAGATGTGCTGGTAGGAATTTTGCTGGTACGGTTTGTCTTGTGGAAGATTATGAAGAAGACAACACATAAGTAAGCAGAAGTGCTCACTTTATTGTTTGTGGCTCCTTGTTCGTGACACCCAAGAACAAACGACTTCTGCTCACAATGCCGAGGTGCAGTCTTTGTCTCGAAGGAGAGGAAAAGAAGAAGCTAATGCTTCTGGTTCACAGTGTCGAGTAACGTACAGCACACGGCACGTAACACATTGAGCCAGGTCTCAGCCTTCGACTCACGAATCCTTGAAGCTTTGACATGCTCCGAGTCCGTAACTTGGAGGAGCAAGACCGTGCCATTCACAGAGTTCAGAACGGCACAAGACACACGATGCATCATGGACTATCTCACATCACGCCTAATTCCCAAACGACTTGACTTAACGTGCTACCCTCTTCGCAGTTTGCCCTCTTTGCAATTGGTTTTGACTAAGAACAAGGACACACCTGCAGGCAGAAGCCCAATCATTCCAAACCCCTTTCACAACATGACCAAGTCCAAGCGAACCAACAAGACTGCTACTGGTGCAAACGGCTTTCAGTCACGTTTCGTTAACGGGCTCAAGGCCAAGCTGAACGTCTCTCGAGTTGAAGAAGTCGAGCCCGAAGAGGGAGAAGAGGCTACTGGTGAGCCGGATGCCAACGGTGCGAACTGTGATTACAATGGAAATGTTCATGGTCTGATCGCCCCTCCGATGCACACCGCGCAAAGCAAGTTTGGCATCGAAGGTACGGGCAAGACGGCTTTCACTCGAAAGACCAAGTTCCGTGGAAATCAGCTCAAACGCGGAGCGCTCAAGACAAAACTCAAGCCAGGCAACATTGTCTGGCATTTTGACGTTGAAGAGTGCTTCGATCCCAACGCGGTCACAAATGGTGACGACGTATTCGACGGACCCGATGAGAAGAGTGGCCTGCGCTTCATCCGCAAATTGAGACACTTCATCGTCACGAGTGTTCACGAACAGCATTGGACTGAGGTGCCCATCTACACCTACCACAATCAGGGCCTCGACGGAAAGCCAGAGAAATTCAAGGCCGAGCACGTCAGCATCCGAGCGACGAACATCGCGAAGAAGAACTTCGTTCAACAGGGCAAACACCCATCTTTGAGGGTCGATAGATGGGACGGCGGTGGGGGCCAACTGAAGCCAACTTCCGTCGTTCATTTCACCGAAGAGAAATCGTCGCGCGCCGAGACGAAGGTTGAAATAATGGGCGCAATAGACGCTTCGTCGCTGACCCGCCTGAAGGACCTCTGCAAGCAGTCTCGAGAGTAGTGCGGTCTAGGGCCTGCTTGTCGAGCAGTGCCGACTGATCATACGGTAAGCGAGAAGGACAGGGCTGTTGGTGACAACGGCAAGATTTCGCAATTTTGGCGGTGGTTCCAATGTTCGGAGACTGAGCGGCATCGATAACAGAGTGTAATACAGGGCTGTCTTTAGGTAATGTACAGAGATGTAGGAGCGAGTCCGGAAGGACTTTCGTCAAGTCTGGCGATGACCTTTGAGTGAGAAATGGTATTTCAGTCAAAGCTAGGACTGCAACTTGCTTGACTTTTAGCTGGCTTGTGGAATACACGGTCTAATCGAATTGTTTGATTGAACAATTCTCCACGCGGGAGGGAGCTGGCCACTGCCACATTCTAGGTTTGGCCCCTAGCCGCATGGAAGTGAATCCTTCTGCACCCGAGCTCCGTACAAACGCTGGCCCATTTCATCACCTCCATCCTCAAGTCAAACACCCCTCATCTCCCTGGTCTGCACATCATGCTGTTCAAGACAAGTCTTCTGTTGGGCTACATACTGAACTCGGCTGCTGCAACATGCTATGAGCCGTCGCCGGCATTTCCACTACCCAGCTGGAGCAAAGACGACCTGAAGGCAGCGTTCGTGGACATCGAGGGCAGCTTGCGGAAGTTACTTGATGAGGAGAAGTACAACTCATCATCAGTCTCCGTTGAGGTGAGTTCCGGTAGCGAGACCTTATGGACTGCCTTCAGCACAGCCAAAGTCCAGAATGAGACACGACCAGGCGATCAAGCTGTCGGTCCTTCGAGCATATACAGGATAGCTTCTGTCACGAAGACTTTCACCACGCTCGCCATCCTCCACCAACACAACGCTGGCAATTTGAGTCTGGACGACTCTGTGGTCAAGTACATTCCCGAGCTCAACTCCTCCGACTACACTATCCCCTGGAAAGACGTCAGCATCCGCAGTATGGCCAGTCAGCTATCAGGATTACCTCGAGAGTTTGTTCTAAGTGACCTTCTCAATCTTGCCGACGACGCCCTCAAGCTCGGTCTCCCACCAGCATCCATGAAAGATCTTCCCACGTGTGACGAATATGTAAGCATCCCACAGCTCCGGTCTGCGTACGATTACTGAAGCAACACAGAACGATCACAAGCCCTGTGGCCGCTCAGATCTACTCAAGAGACTCAAGTCTAAAGCACCTCTTTTCGCGCCGAATCAAAAGTCTACCTATTCCAATGTGAACTTTGACCTCCTCGGGCTCGTTGTGGAGCAGGTCACCGGCATGACCTTTGAGCAGTACATCAGGATGGCGATCCTAGAACCTCTCGGCATGGACTCCACCACTTTCAAAAAGTCGTCCGACAAACATGCAGTCCTTCCCATCGTGCCGAAAGGTGGCAACTACTGGGTATGCCTCATCCTGCGAGCCAGGGCGAAGATACCGAGCACGTGAATTGACCATACTTCACAGGACTTCGATCTGGGAGTACAGAATCCAACGGGTGGGCTGTATTCGTGCAGCTCTGATATGAGCAAGTTCGTCCGCTACATCCTGACCCACTACAACACGCTGGTCACGGGTACCAACTGGCTCATGCCTGGTAGTTGGGCCACAGGCATGCACAGTTTCTACGGGCTGCCGTTTGAGACCTTCCGATCAGATCGTGTCCTCAAACACAGTCGCCGACCAACAACAGTAAGCAAGCAGTGTCGAGACTGGCGGAGCAGAGAACCTGACACGAGATTCATGCAGTTTGTGACCAAATCCGGCGGGCTCCCTGGCTACTTCACTCGAATCATCATCCTCGAGGAGTTCAATCTGGGCATCACAATCCTGGTCGGCGGCAACCCGAAGCTTCTCGACGACATCAACGAACTTCTCTCCGTCAGTGTCGTACAAGCTGCGGAAGCCGCTATGTGGTCAAGCCTCGCGAAGACCCACACTGGAAGCTATACGGCCGTTGACTGCTCCCTCAACTCCTCCCTCACTCTGGCAGCTTCTCCCTCGAAGGGCCTGCAATTAACCGCGGCCATCTCAAACAGCACGGACATCCTGAACGGCGTCTTGTCGGGCAACGATGATGATTTCGGCTCATCTACCTCATGGCACGTCCAGCTCGTGCCGACGCTGCTGTACAAGAACGAAACGAGGCAGCAAGGCGAGATCTGGAGGATGTTGATCGTTCATGAGCGAGATGAGGATGGAAAGGAGAGACCTGTTTGGGACGACCATTGTACCACTGATATGGACGCCATCAGTTATGCGGGCCTACCCATCAATGAGATCGTCTTCTGGTTGGAGGACGGGTCGGTCGAATTACCTGCCTGGAAGGTCACAATGAGGGTGGCTGTAGGAAAGGGCGATGAGCGTGATCAGTACAAGCTTGGCTTGTAGAAACAGACGATGCAGAGCAAGACAGAAAGGAAATGGATGAGCGGGAAATAATGATCAGGACACACGCGATGACAGAAGCAACAGAGGATCGGATCCGACGGAAAAGGATATGTAGTGATTGAGATGCATTCATGCCATGCCTTCATGACTTCGTTTGTTCATCCGAGAAGTTGTATGTGCACATGGTCCCAATCGCCATCGCTCAAGCGCTCACATGCAAATCTTACCAAATTCGAGATCCCCACCAAGCTCATGAATTGCCCTTGAACAGCGACCGGAACATGGATGGCTCCTTGGACGCCTTCGTCTTCTTCGTCTTGCTCGTCTTAGCGGTAGACCCACTCGCTTCACTTCGCGATTTTTTCTTGCGATGCTTCTTCTCCGACTTCGGCTTCAGATCCGCCTCCGTCAGCTTTCCCTCTTCAATCAATGTCCGCGTCGCGCCAGGGGTGACGAAATCGCCTTCCACACTGGTCCCGATCGAGCTCGCAGCCTGCTCGTCCGCAATTCCGCGACGCCACATCTCGATTCGATCGAGTTCGCGCAATTCGTCCATCTCCTCTGCAGGACTGTCTGGGACCGCAATGCCGCCTTCCAGCAACTTCTTCTCGTCCCTTGCCTGGATCTTCTTGATTATCTTGTAGCCGCCAAAGGCAATGATTGTGACACCAACGCCGACACCAGCAGCGATTGCGAATTGAGGACTCGCGAGCAGAGCGAGAATCGCGGGAAAGGCGCTCTTCATCGCCATCATGGCGCCGGGGCTCATTTTCGCGACGAGGTTGGAGATCTCGGCCAATGTCAGGGCGACGGCTGCGAGAGCTTCCGGATTCTTCTGGAGGTTTTCGATCGTGGCTGTCGCAGAGTGCTGTACACAGTTGGCTTCATCGAGGAGACGTTGCAATGCAGACATCTTCTTCCGCAGCTCGACCTCTTCCTCGCCTTTTCTGACGGGAAGAGGCGGTGGTAGTTCACCGTACGCGAGGTCCATGTCGATGTCGTCCGCGCTGGCACTCCGCATGGAGGCTCTGACTCGCTTGTGATGAAGCTGCATACCATCGGTGTGTCTCCTTGTGAGCTCATGCATACGTGGGTCACCTTCACCAAGAGACGCAGTAGAGCCTTGTCGCAGTGGTGAAGGACGCATCGAGTCATGTCTGGATGGCTCATCGTTGGCGTAAAAGCTGTCCGACACGCCGCGCTCGACGGGTGGTCGCTGCCTGCCCCGGCTTGGGACGGCCTTTGTCCTCACCGACCGTCCACTATCGCTGCCTCTCTTGGAGCCATGTCTTGATTGCGTATCGCTCGCGTCGTCTATTATTGTCATGGCACGGAGTGCCTTTTGTGCCTTGAGCTCATCCTCTTCTAGATCCTGCTTCGCCTTCCTTTGAGCCTTGATTTCTGCTTTCTTCTCAGCATAAGCGCTCTTGGCCTCCTTGAAGACATTGACGATGTGTTTGGAAGTTCCGACGACCTTTCCGGACTTGTTGACGATCGTTATCGTTTGGCCGATGGCGACCATGGTTGGATGTTAATATAGGGGAATGCCTTCTAGTTGTATGAGTATGAATGTGACCTTGACCAGCAAGTTGTCGTTCGTTGCAACCGTGAATGATGAGGCGATGAAGATATGGCGGTCCGTGGTGGTGTTTGTGTGTAACCAGATTCCGTTGCCACGAGGTCGATCGAAGGTTGGGGGATATCAAAGTCTTTGTCGGCGGAAGGACCAAGCTCACGAATAGCCCCTTGTTCGTGCACAACAACGTGCTTTGTCGTTTTCTCCTGCGATTCCCGAGGAGCGTTCAGAGGCTCAAGAGTAGTCGTGTGACAATCCAGAGGCTCTGCGTCCCGCTCCGGATGCTAAAGAGTGACAGCGGGCGGAAGCGGAGATCGAGTGCGTTTGCGTCGACGTGTCCAGGAACTACTGCGGCGATACTGCTGTCGCCTGCAAGTTGCTGGGATTTGGACGTCTACGACGAATAACCGTCCTGTTGCGATGCGATTCGCTCGGCGTCTTGGGCGGTAAGAGAAGAGCTCAGGCAGCTGTGCGTAGTTGCGCGGTGTCTACTCAGGCTCTTCGTCGGTTCCGGGTAAGGTCAGGTATCTTGAAAGACGTGGACCTGCACGAGGCATATAGTCCAGGCCCGACGTTGGTGGCCATCGCCATCGTCATGGCTTGTAGCGTGGAGCTTCGACAGGCGGTAAGAGGTGCATGGTTATCGCAGCTGAGTTGGCTTTCTCCAATCGTTGTGAGTGGTGATTTCTGCGCCACAGCCGAGGTGCAGAGTGGCTGTGCAAATGATGGAGACCGAGAACGGCGAACCACATTTCATCTGGTGGTCAGTGGTTAGGAAGACGAAAATGAACGATGCAAGGATAGATGGATAACAAGGCAAGGCCCTATGTGTCACAGGCACCGCGTCCTAGAGGTACATACAGCATATAGATCGAGTGCCGGCAGGTATCGGTGTCACGATGGTGTTCATTCGAAGAAGCATGAAGGACACTTCGTTCTAGCTAGGACACTTACACTGCACAGCCTTTTGCATCTTCTCTCGCTGCCGTGCGCATTGAGTCCTCCGCATCTCTCGCACTGACGCCTTTTGCCGTGCTTGCATGCGATCGAGTCCTCTATTTGTGTGCTGTTATTCTTCGTTAGCGGATGCAATTCCAATGAGGACGACCTCACTTACGAATACCCTCTTCAGGCATTGGCTCTACACCAGTAACCTCAGCAGCCTTGGGCCTTGGTGCCAGATCCTGATCCTTCATGAACGGGAAGGTCAACACTTCCTTGATGCTGTAGTTGTTGGTCAAGAACATCGTCATGCGATCGATGCCCATTCCCCATCCACCAGTCGGTGGCAGACCATACTCCATCGCGGTCAAGAAGCCCTGATCCAGGGGTTGTGCCTCGGCATCACCTTGCGCCTTCTGTCGTGCCTGCTCTTCGAAGCGCAGACGCTGGTCGAAAGGATCATTCAACTCCGTGTAGGCATTCACAATCTCCTTCTTGCAGACGAAAGCCTCGAATCGTTCGCACAGACCGGTATTCGTGCGGTGGTACTTGGCCAAAGGACTCATCATCTGCGGGTGGCCGGTGATGAAGGTTGGGTTGATGCACTTCTCCTCGATGAACTCGCCCACGAGCTTGTCAATCATGCGAGCGTTGGTGAGTGGTGGCGTACATTCCACGTTGACCTTCTTCAAGATGCGGCGCAGGAACTGGTTGGTCTCGTCGGTGTGAAGTTGGTCGCCAGGCGGGAACTTCTCTCCGCAGGCCTCTTCCAGCGCGGGCATCATTTCCACGCGCTTCCAGGGCTTAGCCCAGTTGACGTCGTACACCTCGCCAGTCTGGGTGGTGAACTTGGTCTGCAGACCGCCAGTAACTTCCGTGACCATGGCCTCCACAAGCTCCTCGGTGCGGTCCATGACATCGTAGACATCGGCGAACGCCTCGTAATACTCGCAAGTGGTGAATTCGGGATTGTGCGTAAGATCGATGCCCTCGTTGCGGAATTGCCGGCCGATCTCGTACACCTTGTGAATGCCACCAATGACAAGCTGCTTGAGTGGCAGCTCAGTGGCGATGCGGAGAGCCAAAGTCATCTTCAAGTCGTTGTGCTCGGTGTAAAAGGGCTCTGCGGTAGCACCGCCAGCCGACTTGAGCAGGATAGGAGTCTCCACCTCGTAGAAGCCGTTGCTGTCAAAGTAATTGCGAATGAATTTGACAATGTTAGACCGCGCCTTGAAAGTTTGAACCGTGCTCTTGTTCATGATTAAATCCAGATGGCGGTTACGGTAACGTTCCTCAAGGTCCTTGAAGCCATAGTGCTCAGAGGGAATCTGGTGCAGGCAAGGTGCGAGCAGAACAACGCTCTGAGCAAAAATTGATAGTTCACCTGGGTTGTCCTCTCTCTTCGGGTTCGTTCGTCCAGGGTAGCCGGTCACTCCAATGATGTCTCCTCTTCGCAGAATCTCGTGCTGGTCGGCGAAGGGAACGTCGCTCGTGTTCTCGAAGTTCTGAGCCATGATTTGAATCTCTGCGCCATTGACCGAGACCTCGTAGAAGCGGAGGTTATCTCCGGCGACACGAATGTTGTAGATCCTGCATCCAATGCTCATAACCTTCTCCTTGATAAATTCGCCCTTCTTGAGGTGTCCAAAGTCCTTCTCGAAGTTGCTCAAATCGTAAGTCACATGGAACTTGTGTGGGTATGGGTTCGGGCTGTTGGTCTCCTTCATGCGCTTGACCGCGCGAGATCGAATCTCGAAGTATTGCTGAGCCATGATGTGTCAGTGCAAATCTCCAATGCGCTGGCCAGAGCCTGTCTGGTATATGCCATGTTACTCATAGCTGACTCCTCCGACGAACCCTTTTGACTTACATTCGGGTTCAGCTTCGCCTCATCCTCCTCTGCGCTGCCAGCCTTGCGCTTAGCTTGTGGAGGTGGTTGTCTGGTAGCCTCCTTCTCCGCCTTTTTCACCTCCTTCTCGCGCTGCTTCTGCCTCTTCTTGAACTCCGATTTGGAGACTTTCTCTCCGGTCACTTCGTCCAGAACGAGATTGGGGGCCGGCTCGGAGGTGGTGAGTTGCGACACCTTGTCTGCCACGTTCTCGACGGCATCCTTCACGGTATCGGCCGCTTGCTGAGCCGCCATGTTGTCAGTTGTTGGTGTTGGATGGGTGTGGGAAAGCAGAAGTGGTGGGGTCGTGGGTGGTAAATATTTACTACTAGGCTTTTATGACTGTGGTGGGGAAATGAGCCCCGCGAAACACCGACTCAATGACACACTTTCATTTGAAACGCGCAACATGCTCTATTATACTGATGGAGTGCAATCATTTTTCTTTTGAGCATAACATTAAAATACAAGACTTCACAATCGGTCGACTCGTTGCAACCTTTATTCAGCAAAACAGACGGCTATTGCATTGCATATGAGCGCCATCCTCAGCTCCTTCGATCTCCATTTCACTCGTCCTTCCATCCTTTCGAGAGGGGTATCAAGAGACTAGAAGTGACCACAATCCGCTTGCGAACGCATTCAAGAGCCAAGTGTCCTGTCCCTACGATCTTCCCTATCACAACAAGCTTCGTAGGGCGACTGCATCCTCAAGTTCCCTGTTCTACACACGCATCCCCTGGCGACACGCAAGAAGTCCATCCCTAGCAACCGTATCAAGTCCGCTGGCTATACAGCTTGTTTGTTAGGGCCTGGAAGTCGGTGGCAGCGTGCTCATCTTGATCCAGGATCAACTTCAGGTTACGAAGCTGTTCTTCAGTCAGAGTGACTGCCTCCCGGAAGATCATCTGGACAGTGGGTGCGAACTGCATGTCGCCCAGTATGCGCTCGACCATGGGATCAGGGTGTCGCTGCTGCACCGGTGGCGGACCATACGGGTTTGGTGGAAATGCATTCGCCTGCGGTGTACCATAGCCAGTCGCATTTGGCGGCGAGAATGTGGAGTTTTGGCCGTTCATCGGTGATCCTGCGGGGCCTCCTATGCTCTGACGAACATGTGGTGGGAACTGGCCATTGGACTGCATTTGGACCGGAGTCTCTTGTTGAACTGTGACAGGGCTGTCTGTTGTGCGAGTAACGATCAAGGTCGCCAGGAGCAACCTCTCCTCGATTGGCTGCTTGATGCTGCAGTGCTCGAGCATCTCCACATGAGCTGGAAGCTTGCCGCCAACTTCGATCGGAATGATATACAAGTCCTTGACCATAGGCGGCTTGTCCTTCTCGATGACGGCGTAGCGGCTGCGGCTGTTGAAGTAGTCGAAGACTTCGTTGAATGCGTCGGCATTATCGTAGGGCTTGAGCGACAATACAGTCACGTCGCTGCTTGAACTCCATCGAAGACCACACAGGTAGTCCTCTGCCTTTTGAATCTGCAATCGGCCATCGATGGACAGCTTCTTCGGAAGAAGGCTGTTCCATGGTACCGTGGGTGCGAGGTCCCGACCGGCAACGAAACGCGCGTTCACAGTTGGCGAGGATTCTTCGCTGTTTTGCACGAGCTTACCGCGCCACACGATGGTGTCCTCTCCAGTGACTTCGACTGGTGCGTAATCGTCATTATCCTGGAGCATCCGGTCGACATCTGGATCATCCTTGGCTCCGTTCTGTGTCGAGCTTTGGCGGCGAGCTGGCGCTTGCATCGGACGCGGCGCAGAGGGTGTGCTGCCCACAGTTGGCGACTGCGCTGTAGTCTTGGCCCAGATACTGCCCATGTCGAATTGTTGGCTCGATGGGCGACGGTCGGCGGTCTGGTCCTGTGATTTGCCTAGGTCGACGATGAGTGGACGCTGATGAGGTTGCACGGGCGAGCCACTGTTGACAAAGCTGCCGCTCCTTTCATGTGCCGCGGTCGGTCTCTGCGCGGTTGGCTGAGATTCCTGAGTTGGCTCGACGCCTCTGGTTTGAGCGTCGTCTTCGATCAGCCTGTAGCCTTTGTGATCCTGGGCGTATCTCGGGCCTTCTTCAACGATGGCCACAGCTTGGCGGTCGAGCACCTCCTTCAGCTCCGCGCGCTCGCGCTGCAACTCTTCACTGGCCATATCGCTCGTGCTCATAGTCGCGAGGTCATTTGCGCTAAGTGATCCATTGACCAGCCGATCAAGCAATGTCTTGTTTTGGACCAAGTTTGCACGAATCGCGAGAAATTGGTTCTTGTATTCGGACGTGCCAACACCGTGCACCATGTGCAGCTCGTACTCGATTCTTGCCGCGAGCTGATCACCCAGGGCTTGAGCCGCCTGGCCGTTCGGGATCTTGTAGCCAGTCTTCGACTTCTCCTCGAGGTCTTTGACGATGATGGTCGAAATACCTTGCGCGACTGGCTGTCGGTTCTTGGGCAGCTGGTCGATGCTGACGATTGCCATTGCGGTATCCGGGCCCGCTTTTGCTGGAGGGACAGATGACTTGCGGCGTTTGTCCTGTCTACTAGTGCGAGAGGGCTTTGCGTCGGCCGCTGCCAGCTCCGTGGTCGCCGCGGGCTCTTCCACGGCTTCCTCGCGCTTGCGCTTGTTGCTCGACTCCTGACGGCCAGTGGTAGCCGGCGTCGCAGACGCGACTTGAGGAGCTGAAACAGGTTCAGCGACTTCTTGCTTCTGCTCTGCCTCCTCCTGAGGCGCTGCGTCCTCGACAGGTTGTATGTCCTTCTTGAGCCACGCTGGCTTGCCGTCTTCACCTGCTCTTCCCTTGCTCTTGCGACTCTTGCTCATCTTCTTCTCATTCAAGTATATCTTGTTGCGTGTCTCCCATATCTTGTCTCCTCGTCCCAGTGCGTCGATTGTTTCCTGGTGCTCTTCGGGACGGCACTCCTCGCAGAAGTAATGCTCCGGGATGTCGTCTTGATCATCCGGAATGCCCATGCAGATATTATGCTGCCACACGGAGCACGCATCGCATCCAATGAACGCGCGCTTATCCTTCGGATTGGTGTTGCCGCAAATGCAGCGGATCTCATCCTCATCCTCTTCTTCTTCGGCGGGATCGCGTTGTTCGGCCGACTTTTTGGTCGCCCTGGACTTCGTGCCCTTCGTGGGCTTCGGTTGAGGCGCGGGCGAGGACGAGGCGTTCTTATGCTGCCCCTTCGTGGCCCGACCAGATCTCCGAGGCTCATCTGTACGACTGTCAGCAAGGTCTGCTTGGGGCGCGTTCGTGATGTGACACATATCCGACGCGCGCAGGCGATTGCCGTCCACATTGAAGGGAGAATGCTTACCTGACATGTCGGCGGTGGAAAGCTGGCGCGGATTATGGCAGCAGTGTACACAACGACTTCAATCGCTCTCTTGGGACTTCACGCAGGATCTAGATATACGCAGCTCCACTCAGACGCAGCTGTATGCTGATGGCAAGTGAAGGCTGCAATACAGGTTTGCAGTATAAGAAGAGCACCAAGCTGATATGGATGTAGTACTGTGTAGAGAAGAGGGACACCCGCTTCGAAAGCCCAGAGCTGCTTCGCACCGGGCAGTGGCGTGTCGCTGTCGGTCACTGGGAAGCAACGCTCGTCAGTTCCCTAACACTGCTGGCCGTTCCGCAATGAGCGATGAGCAGCGATTCTATTGCGCAGCCCACAGAACGCGCAATGCTCGCTGGCCCTGTTCGTCAACTGAGAAACAACAAAAACAAAGCTGCCGCGCCGGTGTCGCAAGAGGTTTGATGCCTGCGGTGGTGTGTTTGTCGGAATCGCCGAGCTCTTGCGACTCGAGTCGATGCGGTGTCGTGTCGGAAGGAGGTGGTGAGATGCTCCGTGTCCACGAGGATGAGGTGTTGGGTGATGTTATGGTGTTGAGTCGTGTGCGCGGCTTCTGTCAACCCTTAAAGTTCTCCGTTCCAACCTCGCAAGCTTACTAACTCACTCGCATCATCTCTCGATCAAAAGTCGTGGCTCATGTGCCAGAATACATCGTATGCCTCCAACCCGACTGCGCCTGTGTAATGACATCTCGAAAGAGCACATCATGGCGGACGTACGGTCAATGCTCCGACAGCAACGAGAAGCTCGACGAATCACACATCCCCACGCATCCTACACTTCGGACGGGAAATTGCTGTGCAATCTTTGCGAACAACTAATCAAGAGCGAAGCTGCATGGTCGGGTCATCTACACAGCACTGGACATACGCTTAGACAAAGCAGGGCGCAGGATGCTGCCACGAAAGCTGTCGATGGAGGCAACAAAAAGCGCAAGGCGCAGGATAGCGCGGACATGGACGACAGGAAGAAAGTCAAGTCGGTCACCTTTTCAGCAGGAGTGGAAGAGAACGAAGAGGAAGGAGAAGGCCTTGCAGGACCCCTCGAAGCACCGCCGGAATCAATACCTAAAACCTCGTCACGCCATCAATCGAAGCAGTCCACCGAGGACGATGAAGAGGACCCAGCAGAGATGGCAGCTTTCGAGCGCGAACTAGCCGAGATGGAGGCGAGCATGGCGGCAGAAAAAGCAGCGAAAGAAGCTGAATATACCATATCTGCGCCAGCTATGACAGCAGAAGAGGTAGCAGCGCAAGCGAGGGAGGAGCAAAGTACTCAGCGAGGAAAACGCGACGCGGAGTTGGAGGCCGAAAAGGAAGACGCTGTCAGGATGTTAGAGGAGGAATTTGATGAGATGGAAGGGCTGGAGGCAAGAGCCCGGAAATTACGAGAACGGCGTGAGGCTTTGAGACGAGGAAAGGAAGCCGATGTGGAGGCAACGCTTGATTTGCCTGTTGATTCGAGTA
Source organism: Zymoseptoria crescenta (assembly GCA_026122155.1). NCBI lineage: Eukaryota > Fungi > Ascomycota > Dothideomycetes > Mycosphaerellales > Mycosphaerellaceae > Zymoseptoria > Zymoseptoria crescenta. Next base: position 12,937 of record JALRMM010000083.1, on the reverse strand, counting down.
TAACTAACAAGACGAGCGTGGCGGACGACGACCCACGTGAAGCCGACGACGATGATGAAGACGACGACGGCGATGACTGGAACTTCGGTGGCAATTGAGAGAGACAGGAAACAAAGCATGGCATGAACAAATGCTGTTCTGCTACAGCCAAATGAATGATACCATGTTTTTCGGGGCAAGATTAGCGGGACAGGAGGTAAATACGGTAGTCGTGCAGGTGAGGTAGCAGGACATGCCAGATATCCGTACAGGTAAGTTGACAGGACATGCTCCGTAGCAGTACGATAAGTCACCTGGACATGCTATTCAGCCGTATATACGTATTAGCAGAGAGGCAAGTTACCGGTGTAGTAGATAAGGTAGCTGGGCCGTTCTCGATAGGCGTACAGGTCGCTAGCCCGCTGATTTGTCCCGGGAACATGTCTACCATATACGCTTCGAAGCCATTACATAACGATCCACATGATCGAGCTTCATCTCGCTCGACGCGGCTCGAGCCTGCGCCTCGCTCTCTTTCTTCTTCAATTTCTCCAGCCCCTCAGGATCGTCCTCGTATATCCATCTCCGTTTGTCCTCATTCACTTCCACGGTTCCCCACCCACCAACTCGCCGGCCATGCGAGTCAACGCTTTCGCGCTCACGCTCCTTCATGCCGTTGTATCTCCCGCGGGCATACGACAGTAGCGACATACCAAGAACGAGCTTGAGCGCAAGCAGAATGAGGTAGACTGCAAGAAAGACGATCACCATGGTGGCGAGCGCAATGAAGTCGTCGATATTCCATGATGAGATCGATGACGGACCGCCGCCATTCCCTGCGCCGAAGGAAGATCTACCCAGAGCTCTGCGGAAGACTTGATCGATATGTTGCAGCGCTGCCGTGGTCACTGGTGTCGAAGCAGGAGGCTCGGCGATTGATGTGCCGGCCGACGGAATGGGAACAGGCATGTGCGTGGCAAGGAACATGTGATATGTCTGCATGCAAGCTCGGATGAACAGGCAGCTCAGCGGCAGGACCGGCAGGCCGAGTCGTTTGGTGAGGTTCTGGTCTGAAAATGCGTGCGAGTAGTAGTCCTTCGCAAGCACATCCAGGAATCGGCCGTAGATGTTGGGCTTGATGTTGTTGAATTTGTTGATGTAGGCATGCTTGCACCAGTCGACCAATGCCTCGCTTCCTAGTACGATGAGGAATGGTCCGAGAACTTCACCGGTCCATTTGGGGAAGATCGTGAAGGCCTTTGGGATGACGAAGCCTGATACTAGAGGTATTCCAGTCCCGTTCCCCGAGAAGGCATCTGTAGGACTGCCGCCGCCACCAAGCGCACTTGTAATGCTGATGCTGAGCCCACCAACTTCGACAATGTTGCGCAGCGCGATAATAAGCAGCATGAGCCAAAGTTGGAAGCGTTCGACGACGTCCGCGCAGGTGATTTGAAACAAATTCTCCTTCTCGAACTTCTTGAACACGGTGCCTTTAATCTCGACGAACTGGTTGCTCATCAGCAAGGTCAGGAGCGCATTCGAGTATGAGTTGACCGCAACGTTCAAGGTCACGACCTGGTAGAAGAAGGCCGTGGCGTGAACCACGTTATATATCAATGCCACCAGAAACATGCCAAGCGGGCGTAAGACCTTGCTACGGCCATCTGTATCGCGTTCTAGAGTCTCCTTTGAGAAGAGGCACTCGAGGATGTCTTGCCCTATTGCGGACAGCAGTCGATCGAACACTTCGATGACATTGTAAATGACATACAGCTTGATGGCGGCCTGTCCTCTGATAGAGTGATACATCCGACTGGCATCGAACCACATCAAGATCACGCAGCTGCAGATAATCAGCAGACCCTGCAAGAGATCCGCCTTGTGGTTAGGCAGCAGTCCAGAGGGACGAGATTGACTGCGTCGATGTCGGAAGCCAGATCGCTGCTTTTTGATGGTGGGTGAGGGTGGCACTGCTGATGTATGTCCCGGCCTGCCAGAAGACCCAGCATGGCTTTCTGCGGTTGGTCGCCTGAGCTTCTCCGCCTCCGAAGCGATTGAGTCGGACGGTCGCCGGCTACTCGGCGCGAGGTCATCCCGTTGTCGCCGCCATGTGCGACCCACCCCACAGTACACGAAGCTCGCCAAGTCGAACGCCTCCCGGGTTATAGCCTGGCCAGCCCACTGCGCAAAGATCACAACCGCCTTGAGAAATCGCAGAGGCAGTATTGTGAACGTGTAGAGCCAAGCGTCTAGGCACGCCACCGTACCAAAGCACAGCACTTGTTCCAGACTCGGCGGGAGGAGCAAAAAGTTGAGTAGGCGCTCGAATTTGACGCTGGAGGACTCATACGTGTAGTCCGCATTTCGGGAGCGATGAATGTAAAGCGCAGATGGCCTGTCGGAAGACAACTCAAGATGAAGATACGTGGGAAGTGACAATGGAGGAATCGGAAGCACTGATGGCATTGGCGATGGTTGGCTAGGAGAAGGCTTGAATGAGCCACTTGGTCTTCTAGTCTTTTTTTCATCAATTCTGAGAGGCGGAAGCTGAGGTTTGCCCTTCGTGGGCTTCGATGGAGACCGCCTCTGCTGCTCAACTGGAGTTGAGTTAGACCGAGCACACGTACGCGGTCGAATTATCGTGGAAGGGGTCGCGACCGAGTTGGGCTCGCTCTCCAAGAAGGGTGACGGCGGATAGGATTGACTGGGCTCAAATGGAGGATCTAATGTCCGAGTCTCTGTGTGTTCTTCTGAATTCAAGATTTCATCGTCGAGTCCTGGTAGGCCATCCAGCGGTCGAAGGGGTAGCGACTCGGGCGAAGTAGTCAACTCATGAATTTGCGCGCCAGACAGCTTGAGAGCCCTCGTTTCGCTGCTGCGTCTTCGGTCCCGCTCACGCTCGGTACCATCGTCTTGCTTCGATTTGCTTGCTACATTGTCTCGATCCGGCTCCAGTCTATCGCGATCCGCAGACAAGACCGGAAACGGTTGTGTGCCGTGGCCGTCCTCGCTGATAGGTGAAAGAGCAGGAGTATTTAGTTGCCCATTGTGATCGTTGGCATCCTTGGGCTCGAGTAAGTCTTCCGCCGAAGAGCTGGGCGATGGGCTCATTGTTCATGACGACCCACGCGCATGTTCCCAAATGTCCGGATCTCAGGTGAGGTGGTGTCAAAGTTACGTGGTAGAATTGACGGATGGTCAGAGTTTATATAGAGTTCGCCGCGTTCTCCAGCGCGTCGGGCGTGTTCGGGGGTTCCCTGCTTCCATCCTGGATGTCAACTAAAGTCGCAATTGCAGTATGAGTACGGAACATTGCACGAACACTTGAGACTTATCGCTATCTACTGAGCACACTGCGAAACGTCTCGTCCAAGCGGCGCAATGGATAAGAACAAGAAATCCAGCAGGACGACAAGCGACGATGCGAAGAGACAAGCTGCGACTTCATCTCGATCGAGCTCCACAGCAACGAAACCCACCGCCAGCAGCGCACTGTCGTCCCGCACCAATGGCACGACCATAACGAAGCCTCCGACACGACCGGTGTCGTCCTCCGTCCGCAAGTCGAGTACCGCGATATCGACCGACGATGCGACGAAAGAGGAGAATCGCCGAGTGCGTACGCCCACGACTGCCACTTTGGGCTCGCGAACGACAAGACCCGACTCAAGCGCAGAGAAGACACGGAGAACAACCTTAGGAAGTAGTGCTACCACGTCCGCTCCACCCAAACGCCCTTCGGCGCTCTCATCACGAGCCAGTGCAACTGGTCCGACCAGCTCCACGACACCTGCAAGAGTTCGCACGACAGCTAGTACGGCATCAGCAGCCAAGGCGACGCCATTGAAGACTGCTGCGACTGCGTCGAAGTCCAGCGGCGTACTCCCACCAAAAAGTCCTTCCTCTCGAAGCGCAGCGAGTACGACCCGACCTGTTTCTAGAGACACGATTCCTGAGGAGGCCGAAACGTCGACCAGTGTGCCCTCTCTTGACCCTCCTTTCTCACCAGCGACGCCTCGAAAGCTGGAGATCCGCTCAAAGCCTGCGACTCCTACCCTCAGCGCGAAGGCTTCCTCCGACGCAGAGAGGGAGATCAGGAAACAAGCCAGTGTCGATCATGTTCGAGCGCAATCTGATCAGATTGCTCGGCCATCGACGGCACCAGGCAAGAAATACACGGAGCAGGAGCAGAGTATGCGAGAAATGGAAGTTATGCAGAGCTTTCTGCGCGAGAGCATTGCTCGGGATACTTTGGCTGAAGAGGTCGCGGACTTGAAATCAGAGATAAGCAAGCTCGAGCGGCAGAACAAGCAGCTCAAGGAGGCCAAGCGATCTCCCGAAAGGGCGCATGACCACGCGAAGGCAGATGAGAAGGCCATTTCGGATCGACTTCGCTCCACGCACGAAGCCTTGATCAAGTCACTGACGGAGGAGCACGAGCAGAGTGTCTCTGCACTGAGGAACTCACACGCTGACGAGCTTTCGTCTCTGGAGACAGAGCTTGAGAAGTTTCGCAATCGATCATCGCGGCTGGAAGGCGTCGAGACGAAGATTGAGGCCGTGGAAGAAGCACTCAAAGACACCAAGACAAGAGCGTCCATGAATGAGGAGGAGCTTCAACAAGAGCTGGAAGAGGAGAAAGCTCACCGTGATCAGCTTGCCACTGTCGTCAAAGACTTGCGGGAAGAGATTGATCGATGCCAGGTCAAACTTGATGAAGATGCCAAGGCGCAAGCAAAGGAAAAGGAGGAAAGCGAGAAGATGCAGCAAGAAATCCGCAAAGACTTCGAAGCGGAACGGCAGCGCAACGAGGAGGCTCTCGCAGAATCCAGCAGAGCAACAGAGCAGCTTCGGAAAGACCTGGCTGCAGCAGAAGAGCGCAACAAAGTCCATGCCACTACCTCGGATGATCTTGTTATCAAGCTTCGTGCAGAGCTAGAAGCCGAGCGAGAGAGGAACAAAGCGGATGCCGCGAAAGCTGAAGAGAAGGCAAAAGAACTTCGCAAAGAGTTGGATTCTGTAAAAGAACGCAGTTCGACTGATTCAGAAACGCATTCTGAAAAGGCAAAAGAGACCGACATTGTCGTCAGCAAGCTGCGCAAGGAACTTGAAGACCTCACCCAACTTCGAGAAGCCGAACTCACTGCTCAAACGGAGTCGGACGCGAAGATGCAGCAGGTCATCAAAGATCTTCGAGATGAGGTCAGCGACTCTTACATGGCCAGAGATGGAGAGCAGAGCAACATAGAGGACGTGAAAGGGCAGATGCAAAAGACCATCGACAGTCTGCAGTCAAAGATACAAGAACTCCATCAGGATGGTAGTAATGGACAGAGCGTGGTCGAGGATCTTCAAACGCAGCTCCGGGAGTTTCAGCAAGCCAAAGACGATGCGGCGAAGCAGCACAAAGATGCATCGACAAGATTGGAAACCAGTATTGAGGAACTGGAAGACAAGGCTCGGCGCATGGAGGAAACACACGCCGCCGCGTTGGCGCAGAAAGACCAAGATTCGCAGTCGACTAGCGCAGTCGTCGAGGATCTGCAGACAAAAGTATCGAGTCTACAGCAAAAGGTTGAAGATGAGAGAATGTCCAAAGAGGAGAGCACGAATAAGCTTGGAAGCTTAGTAGCCTCGTTGAGATCTGAGGCCGATGCGAGGAAGGAGAACTTCGAGCAGGAGGCGAAAGCCAAGGACAACGAGAATCGTGAATTGAGCATAGTAGTGGAAGAGCTCCAAGTCAAGATTCGTAAAGCAGAGGAAAATGCCGAAACAGAGGCGAGCAATGCTGGCAAGATCGTGGAGAGCTTGCAGAGCGAGATGCAAGTTCTTCAGCACAAGTTGCGGGATGAGCAGGACTCCCATGAGCGGGCAGTGCGGGAGAAGGAAATCATGGAAGACACTTACGAGAAGCTCGAAAAAGAGATGGCCGAATTGCGCGCAACTCATGAAACCATCACGAAACAGCATGACGATCTCAAATCCACTCATGGGACCCTTGTGGCCCGAGCGCAAGAGCTGCAATCCGGCCAGGCTGAGCATAAGCGACAGATTACCGCGCATGAGTCTCGCATCGAGGAAATGCAAACTTCGCTGAGCGACGCTGAAAAGGCGAAAGTGTTCGCCGAGGAGTCACTGTTGGGGGCTCGAAAGGAGAGGGAAGGTCTCCAGGATGTCCTTGCTAGCTTTACCCAAGACTCCGATGAGAAGGAAGCGCAGCACAGCGAAACAATCGACAAGCTGAGGCAGGACTTGCAAAAGAGCCATGAAGCAGATGTCCTCGCCCTCAAGAATGCCCATGCGGCCGAGCTAACAGCTCTCAACGAGAGGCTTTCCACCAAAGACGAAGTGTCCGTCGAGGACCTGCATAAGAAACTCGAGCAGGCCCTGGAAGGGAAAGAAGATGCCGAACGCAAGCTTGGCGAGATCACCATGCAGCACAATCGCGAACTCGAGGAAGAAGAGCAGAAGCACGAAGACATGTACAAAGATCTTCAGATGAGTTACACGCAGCTCAAGGCAAACCAAGAACAGAGGATCAACGAAGAGTCAGCGAGGGTCGAATCTGTTCGAACAGATTTGCAGAAAAAGATTGCCGAGCTGAGGGCCGAGCACGAAAAGATGGTCACTGCCCTTTCTGAAGAGCACGCTCGCTCGACCAAAGATCTTGAAGGGTCAGTCGCAGCACGAGCTAGGGCTGTGATTCTTGAGAACGAGCGAGCCCACGCAGCGGAGATCACAGCGCTGAAAGCGAAGTATGTTCAAGGGCAAGAGGATGCGATCGCGGGCTCAAAGCTCGAACACTCAAAAACGCTCGAGTACACGGTAGCTACTTTGAAGGCCGAGCACGAGAGAGCCCAAGAGGAGGCGATCTCCAAATTAGAGGCTGAGCACGCAAAAGCTTTGGAAGAAGCGATAGCAGCTGAAAAAGTTCGAGCATTGGCCGATGCGCAGGCTGAGCACGCGAGAACACAGGAGGAGGCAGTCTCCAAGTTAAAGGCTGAACATGCAAAAGCTCTGGAAGAAGCGATAGCGGCTGAAAAAGGTCGAGCATTGGCCGACGCGCAGGCTGAGCACGCGAGAACCCATCAGGAGACAGTCTCCAAGTTGAAGGCTGAATATGCAAAAGCTCTGGAAGAAGCCATATCGGCAGAAAAGGCTCGAGCAGTGTCAGAGGCACAGGCCTTGCTGGTAAACAAGCAAGTCGACGAGCCAGACGCAGCCGCTCTGAGCACCGCTGCGGCAGACGTCCCGTCTGTCTTCTCGCACGCGAGGGATGACGGCTCGCCCACGAAGACAGGACTTTCGCATATCTTTGTCCATCAAGCGACCGACGTTGGAGGTGCAATCGAAGACCCCTTTCGGACACCATCGAATTTCGACTCGGATGTCGAGGACATCCACTCACCCACTCAAGCTTACCCCGAAGCTGGACCGCGGGCCGGATCGGGGAAAACCCAGCACAAGCTGCAGCAGGACGTCGACAGCTTGACTTTTGCCCTTAAGGCAGCACAAAGTGAACTTGCCTCCCTCAAGAACTTCGCTCCGACACCAGTCAAAGTTTCCGGTCTGTCCGATGGTCCAGCATCGCCGCTCTCTCGATCAGGCACCACCGCTGACTGGGCAACATTCGACCAAGACGACTCGACTACGTCCGGCGAAGAAGCCGACGTTCCGGCGAGCGAGATGACTCTGGAAGGCACTCTGGAAAGCATCCGTCTACAGACGGAACAGCTTCTCGAGATCAATGACGACTTTATGGCCGAGCAACGAAGGTGGAGTAGCCGACTTGCGATGCGCGGTCAGACGAATGTACAAAGGAGCTCGCCACTCAAGGCTGTCTCATAGAGTGTTGACAGTGATTTTACCATGCCTACCGGGAGCTTTAGTTCGGGAGCATTGGACATGACTGCATGGTTAGAAATGTAATGAGTGGGCTTTGGTCGGTGGCGTAGGAACAGCACTGCGTGAGCGGATTTGAACAATTAGTATAGGATGACAAAGTTACGGAAGAGATGGACATGCGAAGGGACGAAGCAGGCTTTGGACCAATACTTTAATTCCACCGTTGCGATACCCATAGGAATGCATTGTTTCGCGAGCTGCTTCTTTCCGTTGCATGCGTCCTTCAAGCGTGCACCGCGTAGATGCCAAATACATTCAAGCCAGACCCCATTCGCACTCGTGCCTCCATATAACGCCTTGACTTTGTCCCGTTCAGCCGGAAAAGGTCCTCTCCAGACTGCTTCCAACTGACCATTCTAGACGACTAGATTGATCCCGACCCGAGCTTCACATCACGGACTGTCATAGTAGTTGTCAGCGTCGATTCGTCACCACACATCACATGTCGCAAATCCGCGTCTCGATCACTACTTACGCATGGAATGATGCAGCATTGGCAATCATCGCCGCACCAGCACGGCAATTTGACCGGAGGTCTCGCGATCGCGCCTTTCGTTACTGATGGACCCGAAGAGCCCGATGTCGCGGAAGTGGTGGACGGAGGCATGGTGGGCGGATGTGGGTGGATGTGGCGGTTCTTTCGTGTCAAGTGTCTCTCGGGAGTCTCAAGGTGTGGTAATCGAGCTCGGGTCGTCTGGCAAATGGCTGAGGTCGGGACTCGATGGTGTGATTTGTTGTGGTGAAAGTGGATCGCTGCGTCGAAGAGTGAATAGACAAAGAGGTCACTGGGTGGCTGAGCACGAGGCGTGAGGTCGGGGGCGACAATCCACGTCACCCGAAGCTGGAACTCAGAACTAGTGCCAACTTTCACGCTCGTCTCGTCTCGTGCCTCACCATTTACATGTTCTGTTATCACGATGCTGGAAGTTGGTTCAAGCGTGGTGCAGTGTGTGCGTCTCATACGTTCGTATTTCTCTGGGAAGAATAGGGACAGCACCTAGCTGAAGCCTCGTCGCGATGCTAGTAATGTGTGAAGAGCGAAGCCATGTGTAGTATGCATGGGTAGTCATCGCGGAGAATTCGAGATCCAACGCTTCGCCCAACGAGTGAAATCTTGTCCACGTGAATGCTTCCACAATCGAAGGGTCGATCATACCTCCTTCCAAGTCATTCCAGGTCTTTCGTGAAATGGTGTCTGCACCGCATTGGAGTCACCGAACGGGTCATCGTCGTCTTCATCCTCGTCTACTGGGGCCTTCGACTGACTTGAGGAAGGGACCTGGGGCGGAGCAGGCATAGGGATCGATGGCGGCGCTGGTCGCGGCGGCTTTGCGGGAGCCGTCTCATTCAGCGAGAGGCCGGCCAATTGATTCTGCGTGTCTGAGGTCACACCCTTCGTCGACCCTGTTCCCTGATCAGGCGCTGCTTCCCATGCATCGCTGTCGCTATCGTCGCTGATACTTCGATCCATGATGTGATACGCGGTAAGAGCGTCGACCAGTTCATCGTTAGCATTGACCAGACTGCCGATCCATTCGTCCGATTCCACATGTGCGATGTAGTAGAGGATCTTTCGACGCAGCGATTTGCAAGCATCGACTCGACGGATGATCTCGGTATTTTCGGATACTCGTTCCGTCTCGCGGTTGATGAGCTGAAGGCCGTTCATAAGATTTGTGGTTGCGATAGAGGTCTTGGCGATGGCATTTGTCATGTTGTCCTTTTCTTTCGAAAGATTGAAAGGTTTGCCACTTGCGCCATGACTGCTCTTTTTCTCCTTGAAGAGCTTATGAGAGAAACCAGAAGAAGAGGGAGTCAGCGTCACTGGTCTGGACGCAGGACCGGGAGCTTGCGCCTTCGAATTTGACCTCGAACGAGATTTCGGTTCAGCGAATGGAGATTCGTTTCCATCAGCATCCGGATCAGCGGTGGAGGTGTCTCGAAGAACCTTTTCACGTGCAGCCGCAGGTCGCTTGGTCTTTGGGAATTCTTTGTACAATGCGGCGATACGTTCCAGTCCGGGGGTCTTCTGGTAGTTGTTGGCCCACTGCACGAACAAGACCTTGCACTTCTCGCGAACTATCGGATCGACCATGTCATCTCGAGCCATCAAGCGCAGTCGCTCTAGCAGTGGCTCATCGGCAAAGGTCTTTTGAAAACGTCCTCCGGCATTTTGAATCAGTCCATCAAGAACCACGAGAGCTCGAATTTGACGGTGTGCACTGCCGTACTTTCTGATTTCGGTCAATACAGAAAGTCCGAAACATCATTGCAAGACGACTTACAGCTTCTTCCGCAGCGCTCTTGCTGCTTCTGGTGGACCTGATGCTTGAATTCGGACGACTTCGACGAGCTCAAAGATACCGGTCCAGTCATCTTCTTCGTATTGCTCGCTGGTCAGCCGATCAATCTGGACAGTGACAGCCGTGTATGGCTTCTTCTACATTCGATTGTTAGTCGCAGTCATGATGACGGACGCCCGGATGAGACATCGATTGCAGACACCCTAGGGCGTTTCCCAGAGACTCGGAGAAACTTACCGACGAGCTATTGAACATGATTGTTATGCTTGCAGGTGAGGGCGTTGACCAGCAACGAGCCCCGGTATCGCTTCGATAATTGGCAGGCTGGCACGGCTGAAGTGGTTTGATGTCCACTCTGGGGATTCGATGTATGTTCGAGAGCTTGAGTGACCGGCAGTTTGACAGCCAGATCGGAGGGGCGCAAGAGTCGCAGTGGTATGTATCGCAAAGAAGAGGTCGAGGCCGGGCAGGCTGATGAGTGGATGTCCAACAAGTCCATGGTGGCTGACACACTCGGCACCCCAAACACTTAGGGACAGTACAACCGGACAGTACAACCGGATTTTCGGGTCTACCCGCGCGCTAAACCCAAAAAGGAAGTTTTCCGACCGAAAAGTGATCTAACTTCCTAATTAGGCACACCTCCGCAAAAAGACATATACCGTATAAAAAGATTTCGTAAATAGGCTCTCTAGATCGGCTCGAACTAAGGACGCTAAAGGAGGTAGTTAATAGAAGGAGACACGAGTACACGAGCCCCTTTACTAACTTACCGCGAGGGGGGTAGCTTCGTTATAAAAGGGACGGAAAATAATACTATATATAGCCGAAAACGTAGAAACTAAAGGAGTTCTTAGCGCTCTAATTAGCCGAGCGTTTAACATCGGATTTGACGTTTCTAGCCTCCGTACGAGTCGTTTACGTAGGTAATAGATCTACGCTATCGTACTAGGGTCTACGCTCGAGATATATACCGTCTTCTAAGGGCGACAAATTAGTCTACCTCTACTATTAACCGGTACTAGTAGAGGGGGCGGTAGTATAGAGGGAGCCTTACTAGGAGCCTTAGTAGTTTCCTTACTAATATCGGTAGTAGTAGCAGCCTTAATGCCTACCGGCGCTATACTAATATTACTTCGCTCTCTACCTCTCGCTCTACGAGCCCTTCTACCCCCTTTACCCCTTCTACCCCCTCTCGTACTACGAGCCCTTCTACCCCCTTTACCTCTTCTACCCCCTCTCGTACTATAAGCCCTTCTACCTCCTTTATCCCTTCTACTCCCTATACGCTACTTAGCGGCTAAGGCTACTTCCTTAGTACGAGCTACTATCCGCTCTACCTATTAAGTAGTAGTCTCTATTATCTCGGCGGTTGTTTAAAGCCGGCTACTAGTGTTGTTGCTGCCTTTACGAGCCTTACGGACGTTATACTTATTCCTTAGAGCCTTAAACGGCATACCTTCTAGTAGATTAGCTACGTTAGCTCGTACTTATACTAACGGAAGTTATATAGCCTTAAAAGCCTCTACCCTATCGGCGAAGTAAGAAGCGTAAGACTCGTAAACGTTAACGGCGAAGTCTAGTATACGTAGGAAGCTAGCCTTAATGCAATCCTTAGCCGTTAACTACTCTAGTAGTTATAGCTATATATTGCTAAACTCTACGTTATATTAAGGTTGCTATAAAGGGGTCTATTAAACACTACCGAGTGCTCTATTACTAGTAAACTAGCGCTAGTAGTATATAGTCGGAGGGATTAGAATCCTCTTAATTGCGGCCTTTAATAGTATATAACCGTAAGGCATACTATATCGCTCTACCTTACCGTATTTAATATAGTAATCGGACACCGGATATAGCGTTTAATCGTCTACGCTACGGCTAGCGTTATATCGGTTAATAGACCGCTTTATCTCGAGAGCCGTATACTAGCTTCTAAGTAGTCGTTTAATTATCTATACTATCCCTTTACCGATAACCTAAGCGAAATATCCCTTGTTCTTAGGAGCTATAGCAAGTAGTAGTAAGCTAGTAAACGTGTTATATTCGAGCGGCTCTAGCTTATTAAACACCTTCTTAATATAGGTCTTAATCCCCTATACGTACTACTCTAGATTATAAGCTAGATTAGTATAGCCCTTTATACTACGGTTACCGGTCTCTATATATTACGTTATGTTAGCACTAAGGTTCGGAAGATGCTTTATATAACACGTTAGAAGCCGCTCCTTAACTACTAGCTACGTGCTCGTAAAGTAGACCTTGTCCTTAGCCGTAAATAGTACGAGCATCTAGTTCGCGATATTGTCCGCTACTTTATAAGTTTCTAACTTTAACTATAGCTAAACGAGCCCGGTTAGCTCGTCCTTCTCCTCTATAGTATAGCTAGGCTTTCGTATACGGACTCGTTTTTGTTAAGGAAGGCTAAGGCATAGCCTAGCTCTAGACCTTAGGTAAGGTCGTTAATAATATATAGATAATACGACGCCGAGCGTAGCGGGGAATGCCGCTTACGTAACGCATAGTCGTATATTATAAGGCACGCATATATAACTTAACAACAGCAAGAATTAGTTTTATTACTAGTAGGATTACTAGCTAGCGTTCTATATACTACGATATCTTTATACTTCTTATAATTCTAATTTTTCTCTAAGAGCCCGCGGTCTATAGAACCTAATAGCGGACGAGATACCTACCGGCGAGCTACCTACTCCTCCTTAGCGAGCTATAAGCGAACGATAAGG